>VYZM01022667.1:31846-60301 GCA_013398915.1 Dromas ardeola | reverse complement strand
GTACTTCTCTGTTAGGATTTAATCTCTTTGAGACTAACTCTACTCTGCAGTGCTGGTTAATCTAGGAATGACTCCTCTGCAGACTAGGAAGTATTTCTGATTCAAACTGGTATCAGGGAGAGCAGAACTGTGTCTCTTATTTTGGTGAAAGTCAAGTAAAACATCTTTTTAAAATTATTTTAATATTTTACACTATAATAAATTTGAAGATAATAGAAGTTTTAAAGGCCATCTTCTAGCTGAGATTTCTTTAAGATGTGTCAAAAAAGCCAGGAGCTGGAAATAAGCTAAATAAATATGTAAGGGTCCAAGTATATGCATTAGTAATGACTATTCTAATGTGCAGTTGCACTGTCCACTATGTAGAAACTGTGACTTAGGACCAGTATCTTTGTTCAACAAAATTACGCGTATTGTTCTCTCCCAGCAGTGTAATGAACATCTGCACTGAGGGAAATCCACCATGTGCCAGGGGTCAGCACAACTTAGTCACCCCTTAATTCCCACTTAAGTGCTGCTTTGAAGGCTTAGGTGATCCCCAGTCCTTGTTCTAACATACCGCCCGTGGGTAAACCCCCTGCCCACTGCAGTAGCTCCAGGGGCTTGTTACAGAAGGTCTTACTTTGCCAAAAGAGAGTCTAGAAATCTGTCCCAGTGCCTAGCAATCAGTGCAGCCTAAGCTTAATTTTCAGCTGCAGAAATAAAATGATTCAGGAGTAACGCAAATTGTGGTGCTGAGCAAGGTGAAAGGGGACTTTTCTTACTCTCCACTTGAGTTCTACCATCTGGCCACCGGTCAGAAGATGCGCTAGTATGTATTTAAATGCAATCTGCAGCACTGGTGACAATATTATAATCAAACCATAACGTGTTAGCACCTGTGAAATCTTGTCAATGAAGAGTTGGAAGGGGATCCAGTTACAGAGGGATCTGGAACTGGATCCTCAGCTGTACACAGTTCAGCAGGAAGGAAAGGAGTTGGGGGAGTGAGCAAAGTCTATATATTCTCATAAACACAGCTTTGACCTTCTATAGAATCCCCTTATAGGGCCCTCTAATATACAGTTAATCCCATGAGTAATGCTAGAGGCCAGGCAGGTCCTGGGCCTTGTATATGGCTGAAAAGTGCCGACTACCTGGCTTGGAAGGCACTTACATACTATAGTGTCTCAAAGTGTTCACCTGTTATGAAATTATCATAATGAAGTCCTCCAGAGAAAGTTCATTAGAATGCCGCTCAGCTGCTGTCAAAAATATTCCAGCAAGTGTAATTATATTTCTCTAGGACTGTTACTAAATAATTATGCATCTGGCATAAACTGCATTATATTTGCACAATATTGAAAGATGCATTTTAGTGTGTTCAGTGTTTGAACTTAATTTGACCACCATTCTCTTTGAAAAGTTCAATGTCATTGTGAGTAAATTAGAATCGTTAACAAAAAAAAAAATCAAAATTCAGGTTAGATCTGAAATGCACAAATGCAAATATTTGATCAAGGTACACATTGCTGCTTACAAGAGGGATGCACTATCAAAACGGTCACTGTGGTGCGTAGAGCTGTTGAAAGATGGTAGTCTGGGTTTGCATAGTCTATATAGGAGACCATAGATGAAAAACTCATAACCTCCCTGGAAGACTTGAGAGTGTGTTGATTCTGTAGATAGCAAATAAGCGATCAGAAGAATAATAGGCTGCAAAAGGAGATGCCTCGCAGGCTGACAAAACCCCCCCCAATTTTATTTTGCAGCAATCGATTGGAAATAAGAACACACTTACGACCTCTGACAAACTTTCACTGAGATATGGGGGGTAGCACTGTTAAGAAGAAATTGAAGTGCAAAAGTGGAATGGGTAAACTCCTTTGAACTATTCCAAACTACAATTTTAACTTGCAAGTAAATTTCTCAAATCAGCTGTAGGAAGATATTAATTTAAAGAACGATTGGAACGTATCCCTCATTGTGCATCTAGGATTCTAAACCTTAACCTGTGCCACATCAGCAAGATCATCTTACTTCTTTTCTCTTACAGTAGAGGGAAAGGGGCAAATTTCATTCAAATCTGCAGTCACAGGGACTTCTGAATAATATTACAAAGCTCAGACATTGTACTCAGTAAAAATTCCCACTGTCTTTAAGACACATATTGCTCTGAGACCCATTACAATAAATATATATTGTAAGTCCAAATGATTCTGAACTAGTTTATGGTGGTTTCAGAAGGCCCCTGAACCAACCCACAGTATTTGCCAGACACCGCTGCTTGAAGTTGCTTTTTAACATGCCAGACTTAATTCAGTTTGGCTAATGAGTATCTTGAACTTATCTTGATCACGAAGGTGATAGCTAAATTTATCCAAACCCATCAGTCAGTGGTAGTTTGCCTGATCAGAGAGTGAAATAACATTCCCTGGTACCAGCACATTTGTTATATAGAAGTAATTTCCTCCCCTGACACTGGACAATAGCACTGCCTGATGTGTTTAGGCTCTAGACAGAGAAAAAAATGATCAAAATCCATACATTTTGCTCAAAACTTCATATTTAAAGTCAAATCACAACAACATCTGGTTAAATTTTAAGGCAGTAAATAAAACAAGGGTTCAATATGAACTCCAGCCATCAGAGTATCTAATTACCTTAGCAGATGAATGGATTAATTGAACACTGCATAAAACACTGAACATTTTTTTCTGTTAATCATTCACTGATTCACCTTGAGGGTAGGATAAGTGGTGGATTAACCTAAACTTAATTTGTTCATTCTTAGGCCCCATACTTGGAAAGAGCCTTTACTGTGTTCACCCAGTGATTTACTCACTGGCTGACACCCTATCCTTTCAAAGGACAGACAGCTTTTCAGAATTTAGAAATATATCTGCTGTGTTATATAGACATCTACACGCTGGAGGTGTTAACACGTCTAATTATTTTGTGATGGTAAACTCACTTTACAGTTTGCCCTTTGATGTCAGACTTCTTAAAACTGACAAAACTATGTACTACTAGCTGAAGTTTGGGAGTTAGTATTTGCAAAATCTGTCTGGTGGTGTGTTGTCTCAGCTAAAAGAGAAAGTACAGCATCAGTATCTTTGAAGGTAGTTTCCATGAACCTGTTCCGCAGTTAGCAGAGTGCCGCAGCTGGCTATCTTATCTCATTTTACAAAACAGTGACTTAACTTTGTCATTTGCTACAGTAGCCAAAGCAAATAAATATCGGTCATGCTGTGAAGCACTAGGGTTTAAAGTCACTGAAACTTCCCACAATGAGTTCCAGAAGGTATACCAACCAATTTCCATGGAATATATGTACTGCCAAGGGTAAAGCCGTGGGGGTTTTAATCACTGGAAACCTGTATAATGTACTGGATGTGTGGGAAGTCCCACAGCCTGCCTGAGCTCCTAGGAGAAGCAGGTTTTCTAACTGGTATTTCTGAGATAATTCATGAGTGTCTTTGGGTAAACAAAGGATTCAAGTGACATCACTATATCTTATCTGATATATCTTTTAAGCTATCATTTTAAGGAGATTTGGCTTCATTGCCAAAGACCGGTCAATAAATAAAACCACATTATGCCGTATCATTCAAACCATAATTAACTGCTCTGTATTCTCTAAGCACGTATGACAAGTTAACTAGTCTATGCTTTTGCTAGAAATCTCAGTTGATCACTTATTTTATGAAAAAATAATCCATGGCTGAACCTTTTTGTTTTGGAAGTTATAAATTAAAATCAGTGGACCCTGTTAAGTGCAGCTTCACAAATTAATATGAAATATAGTGCTTTTTCATAAGGTTTGAGAACCAGATTTAAAAGCATATTGGTGTTTGTGCACAGCAGGCAATAATGATCCATTATCCTGCAAGCAGAGGAGCTAGCAGCAACACATAAATAAGAAGCAATTGGACCATCTGCTTTGATTTCTGTAGCATCCCCAGAGGATGTGAGCAGGAGCTGACACTTCTCTCCATCTGCCCTTACATTATCAATTACAGTTAAATTATGCTGCATGCTACAAGGCTGGCAGATATGGATTGTAGATTGTGGCACCTGAAAAATATAGAAGAAAATACATATGTTGCAAGCCAGCTGTTTATTTACAAGTTCTTGATATTTTTGCTCACTTTCTTTGATGCCTTTTTCTAAAGCTTCTAATAGACATCTCTGCTTAGTATGAAATAGAGAAGAAATTAGGTGTAACAGTATAGCACCAGGCGCAAGATATTCCAGTTCCCTGTTTTACGGTTGAATCCTGAATGGAGCACAAAGCATCAGGTAGAGCAGATTTTAAATTTCAAAAAAATAAGTTCTGAGTACGTCTGGGTCAGCCGCTCTAGCCAGTGTTTATAAAGCACGTTAGAGCAGGAGGGGCAACGCGCCCTGTACATTTTTTGTAGCTTAGAAATCACGTGCAAAACTGTAACTTTTATGAAATGTTAAGTGTTTATGAAAGCTCTGGGAGCGGTAGAAGCTGGAACTGAGGGCCACAGTTGCCGTGTGCTGCGAGCAAGCGCTCTGTGGAAGTGTCTTACCGCAGCCTATAGGAATGCTACTCCCTTTCGACAGGGGATAATTTTGTTGTAAGTTCATTCAATTTTCGACCTGTTTGATGGATGGTTGCCAGTCGTGCTGAATTGCATTTTGGTTTTGCGGTGTGGTATTCTGGCCATTGAAGCTGACATATGAACACTACTTAACAACTTTCCTTTTGCCCTGACTGCAATTGGAAGCCTGGCGCATTCATCAATCGCGCTACCCACTTAACCAATGGATGCTCCAAGGCAAACGCACACCAAACTTTGAACATTTTGCCTTTCTCATAGTTTCTAACACTACTCCTTGCGTTTTCAATATCATTAGTGCTCTCATTAAACAAACCCTTTAGCAAGTGCTACAAAATAATAAAATTGATTACATATGTTTTAATAGCCTCTTGCCAATGTTGCCTGATCAGTACAGGCTATTAGGATACTGCACAAGACAGAAGTTAACGGTGGGGGGGAAAAAAAGACTCTGAAAAGACCAGAAAGAAAGGCTTAAACACAAACTAGCAAATAGCACGCAGCAAAGAGGAGCTGAAAAAGGGGGATTTATCTGTGTTATGACTGCCTGTTATAATAAGCAATTTAAAGGTGCTTTCTCTTCCTGAAATTCCATCAGAGGACTGTCATGGGTTAGCTTTGGGAGCTACAGAAAGGAAAGATGGGCTATCTTGCTATATATGGGCTATATTCTCGTACTCTTACAATTGCATATATTTTCCTTGTTTTGCCTTTGCCTATTGGGAGCATTTGGCATTAGCAGTAGTGCTATCTGAGGAAAGCGTATCTGAGGCAGACTCTGCCTCCTGGGTCTTACTCTATAGGGCTTTCTGGAGGCCACTCCACCCTCTCTGAAGCCAAGGGGTTTTGTTACCTTCACTCTAGAAAGCAAAATATTTTGCTCCTTGGTTCTCTTCCCTGAGTCCTCCGAGGACTGTCTTTTCCTTTTGTCATTGTTTCTTGCAGTTGTGTGTTTTCGTACCTGCCTCACTCTGCTGTGGCTTCTTCTCCCTGAATTTGCATTTTGAGGGTTATGTTGACAGGCCCACTTTTCCACGGGGGGAAAGGTGGTTCTTAGTGGCTTCACACCTGTTCCTTCCTCTATGTGTTAAAATGATAATATTACTCTCTCTTGCTAAGTGATTTGTCATGTGAGGGACATGAGAATTGTCCTTGGATAATGAAAGACAGTACCCTACTTAGGATCCCAAGATACCGTCAAAGTTGCCTTGTTTCCTCACTGAAGTGGAATTTATCAATATGTTTGTAACAGGATACGTTGGTATCTGTCTTGAGCCTGCTTGCTCTAGCGATGTTGTTATCCTTGGCACGGACATGTAGGAAATTCTCTCATTATCAGCCCACTGTTACTGAATATGCCCTTGGAGAGGCCAGACCTTCCCTCCACTATCAGTCACAAAGCCCAGACTAAAGCAGCAAACTCTGGGTCCATTAGTACAGTTGTTGTAAGAGCTTTAAAATTATTGTGAAATGAGATTCTCCCAAACTTCAGGACTGTATTCTGTGTGTTTATGCTAACCTAAGGCTCTCTGTGTGTTTGTCTGCATCTGGCCACTTGTTCATGCAGGCCTACGTAGAAGACTAAATTGTGCTATTCACAAGTGACTGAAATTCTTGAATACGAGGTGGTTAAAGACAATATGTGTTTTGAAAACATTGACCTGCAAGACTTGTCCAAACCATATAAGATGATTGTGACATAAAAGTTTTGATTTTAAACGAAAACGTTTTAAAATGAACTGAAATTGTCTCAGGTTCCAGACTTACACCGTTATTACTGAGCAGTCTGTTTTTGCTTCTTTGTTGCTATGAAAGCTCAATATTTGTTTTCTNGGGGCAGGGGGAGAGAGGGAGGGAGGAAATCAGAACAGCTCTGCAGTGCTACGTACTGTGTGAATTCTATAACTAATCAGCCTCTTGCAGCACCTTTGTAGCAAACTGACTTAAAAATGTTGGATTTTTCCAGTGGAGCAATGATAAGAGTAAGAAGCCTGTAAAATAGAAAGAGCAGCCAAAGAGTCTAAAGTAAATTGAACGCATTTCACATTCTGGATATAGCTCACAATAAGCCATTAATACGAATATTTGTGAAATCACTAAGAAATTTTTTACTTTCTTAGTCATCACTTTAAAATAAAATCTTTGTTCCTACCGGTTCTATGAAGGAGGCTTTCAATTTGCATGTTTATATACAGCAGATAACTATGTGAAAAACATTAGTTTTCTAGTTTGCATATGCGGTCCATAAAACTAGAGTTACTAGCTCAGTGGGTAATTATTTCTATGAAATTATTATAATAGCTTTGAACAAGGATTTACATTACTATGGTAAAATAACTAACAGTTACGTATATTATATTTCATTTTTCAGCAACAGCATTTGTGTTTTGAAAGATTGTCCCTCAGAAATTGTATATCTTTTGGACAGGGAGGGGCAATAAATGAATCTGCATATTGTTTACGCTTGCCTTATAAAGAATGATGCAAGTTATGGATCTGTTACTTGGCTAAAAACTCACTGAAGACAAAAGAATGAATTTGCCATCTTTTTAAAGAGCCTTTGATAAGATACTTGGTTCAGGTTATCAATCAGATAATCTTAAAGTAGGTGTTTTGTTTAAGTAATAAATTAGAAGATGTTTTGTAAATTGTGGAAGGTAAATTCTGTCTCTCTGTCTAAGCCTAGGATGGAGGTGCAAATGCTGTGAATATTGTATAACGTCTCTGTCTCTCTAATGTCTCTGTGTACTCTATAAATAGAAAGTAATAAGAAGGTCCCTAAGAAAGGCTTCAAAACTGCCTTAATATAAAGCTCAGTAAATATAAGGCTTTTAAGACAAAAGCCATTCCAGGCCTTTTCACGCTGCTAACACTCAACGATAGGAAGTCGGCCAAATCCAATGCTCTAAGTTCACTTCTGGCATCAAGCTTGGAATCTTTGAGCTCAGTAATCAAGTTCCTGCTTTTCACCAGAACTGGCTCCCTGCAAACCAATGCTGAAGCACCAAAAAAAACCAGTAAGGGGAATGGCGGTACGTCCTTAAAGATGGAACATAAAAGAGTCCAAACTGACAAATGTCAATATAAAAATATTCCATGGTTGGTTACAATTAAATAATTCAATTTCTGACTACCTGGGGACCTATCCGGGCACCTGTCAGCTCCCCACAGACACTGGACCCCTTGGCAGACCACCTGAATGGGAAGTCTCGGTCCTTGGGTGTGGTGGGTGGTACCAGACCCACAACTCAGAGTCGAAACTCTTAGGTTATTGGGCTTCCTACATTCATCAAGTGCTTTTAGGGTCCTAGCTCATTATAAACTTGGCAGAGCACTGTAAATCCCTTTCACAGGCAACTCTGAAATGTTTTTGGTTTTAGATGGAATGTAGCAAAATGTCAAAATCTCACATCCTCCATAAAATGGAAACAACTTTGTCCACCTATCTCAGCTCAAGGAGTAAAGGGTTTGTTTTCACTTAAGCTTGCCATCTCCCTCCTACCCGCCCCCCCCCCCTTTTTTTTTACATAAACAGAAATTAATTCAAAGAATGCATGTGTTTCTAATAGCTTTTGATACAATAAATGACAGAAATGGTAGATATTGTCAGTTCTAAACTTGTATATCTAGAAAAGGCTGTATACAGCCATTTAAAGACGCTAATAAATAACTTTCTTTTAGTTCAACAAGTGTCCAGTGCATTTTCAGGGGAAGAGTGGAACTGAAAGGTACAGTTTCCAAATCTGTGCTAACTACATTAATAGTGCCTTTTGTATTTCAATTGCTCTGAACTCTGAATTCTCTCTCATGTCAATAGCCTATCTTTTTAAAAGCCTACTGATCAAGTAAATAATTTTGTAGCATGTGAAAGTCCTTGTATTTAATTTGATGGGATGGGAAGCTGCATCTCCCCCTTAAAGCCTAATTAACATGGAGACTATCTTCTCTGATGAGTTCATAAGCTGTTCACAGACAGTTGGGATGTAGCAACTTTGCAAGACACTGTTTAAAGATCTCTGACATCTGAGAAAGCCACAAAATCCAATAATCCTACTTTCAGAACTCCAGGGTGTCCTCTGAGATCAATCTCATATCTAAACATCACATAAAGGGAGTGCATTGCGTTATAGACTGGTTTCTATTGAACACAAAGTAAGAAGCAGCATTAGACATTCTTGAAGAAGAGCTTTTATCAGGGGAATAGAAAAGGTTGTCAAATTCTGAAAATTTTACCCATGATTAAAGCGGTACTATGAAAATTGTTGCATTTTTAACAAAGGTCAGCTTATCGTCCATCGAGGTCTCTTGAGAGTATCCAGCAAATTATTTATTGGGAATAAAGTTGAGCAGCTTTCATGTTTATCTGTGTGCGTGAACAGAGCTGGCATTAATTCTCTTGTCTCTAATGACCGTGCTGTCACGTCAAATATCCTTTCAAGTAGTCTTGGGTTCTGGTTTCAGTTGTGCTTTTGGTCCACTTACATTTAAATAAAATTTCAAGGCAGCTTTAAATACGGTGCAACTGTCTGAAAAAAAGGTATGTAGGATGCAGAATGTATCGGTGTTCTCATTATCCTTGTGTCTGTGTTTTCATGGGTAGTCAGGAAAATTTTCAGTTTGCCATGTTGATATTTCACAGTGTATTTTTCATAGCGTTATAAGTGGATCTAAGCATTACAGATCTTTATACCTGCTCTGAAACAAAAACAGAACTAAAAAGGAACTGGTGCTATAAGTTTAGATTGGGCTGTTTAACCCAATATACCAGCCATGGTGTGGAGTTATTCCAGAATACCTCGGGGGAACACGCTTCAGGAACATGTTTTACTTTGCTCCCAACAAGAAAAATTCTCACGCTGTCGGCCACCGCGTAACAGGGCACTGTAACTCAGCCATACATTTGAACCCGTCCACCTGTGTACCTGTTTGCATGGAAATGCAAATTAAATCTTTGTCATTTGTTAATTCATTGAAAATTTTAGACTTTCACATGAAGATTCAATGGAAGTTTCTAACATCTAGCTTTATTCTGCTTTTGAGTGGTAACAAAATCAGTTTAATGGGTTTTCTGGATTTTTTAATTTTTTTTTAAATGGTGGTGATTTTGTTGCTTTTCTTCCTTTTGTTTTCCAAAGACGTGTTTCTCTGCCTTAAGTCTACATACTAATTTTGGCAAAATTGCTTTTGCACTTTGAGTTGTTGCATTCACCGTATAAAACATTAAAAGACGAAACCATATAGTTTATATATAGCTAATGAAGGACTGTGATAGAGCTTTTGAATATTGGCCTTTCAGGTAGTCTTACAATATTTATTATAAAGCTCTAAATTCTTAAATGGAAGGTCCAGATGCAGTCATAGCCTGAGCAAATGCATTTGTGTGTCTGTATGATCAAACTGTAACTTTTTATACAAACTAATATTTCTATGTGCATTAATAATGATTGTAGCAGTATTCAGATACCACAATACTGCAGATACATTGCTGGGATTGTTAAAGCAGTTGCGGTTTTCAAATATGCAACGGTGAAAGGCTTCTTGAATGTTAACCTCTGGATTTCTAATATTTACCTCTGAGAAATAAGAGGAGTTTCTCTGGAAACTACATTTGAACATTTGGATTCTGCCTCAAACTTGTAACATTTTAAATGTCCCATGTTGAACTCCTCCCTGCTTTCTAGTCCCTGCCTGTTCTCACTGAGAAATATCAGTGTTGAGAGACACAACGTTTATGAGCAAAAGGAAAGTAGTAGTAATAGATGCAGTAAATTAAGTAGAAATATTTTGTGTAGAGCTAAGAATGGGTAGGATTGTGTACTAACTGTGCCAGACCTCAAAAAAATACCTGTTTGATGTTTCCTCTGGGAAATATGATAAGTTGATCTAAAAAATAACTACAGAATAATCAGAGTAAATACGATTTTTTTTTTTTCTTAAACTGGCAGTTAGTAGATGATAGCAGTTTCTAATTCCAGTGTAATTCTGCTAGAACACGGACAAGGGGACATGAGTACACTCTGCATTAAAACCTGTCCAGAAACACTGCGTTGGTAACAGAAAACTTCTGATCAGCTGCTCCCAGTTGGCATTTGGCTCCTAAATATCATACCTAGATGTCTATTCTTTATTTCTTACAACTGCTAAAAATTTTAGGCAAATAGTGTTTCATCACTCTGAAGATGATTCCCAAAGCACCATTAATTTGCTAGTGGTGAGGATATTCTGCTGAAGCATGTATCTCATTTTAATATCTTTAATATTGACGATACACACATATTTATCTACCTGCACAATCCTGGTGCTGGGGCTTAGAGTTCTGAAATGCAAATTCAATATTTGTACTGTTGCGTTAGAACATTTGCTAAGAAGTACAGCTCCAGGTACTATGGTTGTGGGGGGCGTTTTGTGGTGTCTGTATTGAAAAACCAAACTGTGACATCCCTTTTTTTGCTTGCAGAGGAGTCAATAGAATCATGTTTCAAGACATTTTAAAATTCTCTTTTAATTCATTGTAATGGCTTACATGTATATTACATTTTCTACTTTATTCTTTGACTTGAGTCAATACGTGCCCAATGTAAGTGCAGTTCATTTATAAATAAATTGATATTCTGTCCCTCATTACCTATATTTCTAATGCATTCTGATACATTAGTAAATAGACTTGTCTGATTAATCATTAACACATGAAAAGAATTAGCTGTCTACTGCCAAATGGAACTATTGACAATGATAATAAGACCAGCTACTGTATCATCTGGAAGCTGGTGTTTTACAGGAAGGCTGAAAATGGGTGGCATTCCATTTGTAAACTGAAACTGAATGACAGAAGTCATCTGTCTGTGTAAAAGAAAAATAATAATTTCTCCATATGCCTTCATGTATTTCCACCACTAAAATACAGTAACACCTTTGTACCAAGGGTATTGATTGGACTGCTTTCATGCCATCTTCAGTTAGTTATTCAGACTGAGGAAAAAAAGGTAAAATGTATTTTCCTTCAAAGCAACATGGGTAAGTTTCTAGGATAATTATGCAGAGAAAAAAAGAAAAGCAAAAAATACCCTGAATATTGTGTCATCTTCCTACCATAATTTAGCTTAGCGCACCTAGAAGGGTCACCACCCCAGCGTTTGAAACTAGTCGTGTGATTTTTTTTTCTTTTTCCTTTTTGTTAGTACCATTTAAAAGCATTCCAGTACAATTGCCATGAATATGCAAGTCAACGACATGATAAAAGCAGCAACTTAATTTACCAAAATCTTGTGAATAATTTTATTATGGTTAGTACAATATCTGCGTTGTCTGCTAAATATTTGTAACAGGTGATGAAAGACTGCCACTGTTCAGTGCAGGACTTACGCCTTTCCTCAGATGCTCAGAAATTCACATCATGTGGAATGTTTATGAAATGCTGACAAAAAAGCTGAACAGAATTTTATTAATGCATCATTAGCCTTCCAATACGTTCAAATAATACACAGTTACGAAAGGTAAAAATGTGTTAACCATATTCTAAGTATTTTTAATACGCACTGTATGCACTTAATTGCATCACAGTACATGCAAGAAAATGCAAATATCTTGAGTATTTCCCCTTGCCTGAGCAGGATTTACCCTGGCAAAGCAAAATGGTGCAGAGACCACTGGGTTGTGCTGCTCCTGTTCATCCTCTGTGTGATCCACAGAGGCCACAGGCGGATCCAGAGGCTTGCTGTCAGTGTTTGCAGAAGTCTAGTGTAGTGCCCTTGGAGGTGCTGGGCTTGCTGCCCCTGCTTACTAGTGGCTTTTCTGCTTCTCCTCCCTTACAGAAGCTCTCTGGGCTTGTTATGGCCACCCACGGCTACGCTGACCTACTGCCTGCTACAGCCTCCGGCAGGGTGGGGGGACTGGGGGTCCCTTGGTGCCATCACCAACCTGTCGCACGTTTGCACTTACCAGTTTCCCAGGTCAGAGCTGCTTTTCTGCAAAAGCCCCTGTAGCCATTCCTGAGCCCTCCTACTATCTTTTCGCTCTAGCTGGCAGGATGTAAAGAGACTAAGGGAGAGCATGAGTAACCAAAAATGAGAGTTGTTCCGTTAGTATATATTTTTTTCTTGCATTTAGTTTTCTTGCACTTAGTCTTCATCTTTGAAGAACTGGGGACAACTGTAATTATTGGAGACTCGTTTTAGAACGCCTTTTGAAAATTTGGACCTTGTAGCCATATTGTGGAAAGTAGCATCTTCATTTTTTAAAATTAAAACCAATCATTTCACATTAAGTCCTTTTTCATGTGATGTTGATTAGGCAAGTAAACATGAGTAGTGTGTCGGAGAGCAAATTTATACATAGATAAGATAAAATTTTGTGCATCTTTGTAGCTAAAAACTGATAGAGACTCCACTAAGAAAGTAAACAATATCAAATGTAGAATGTAAAACATTCAGTCCCTCGATCCTCTTTGAAGGCCTGAGGTATGATAGTGCTTTTTGGTACCCTCCTGCACTTTAGATTTCTAATTCGTTTTGCAATGTTTTGGGTTAAGAGTGAGCAAAATGCCGCTTAGTTAGCATGCCTATGTGAAAGTAATGATTTGTTTGTGTGATTCAGTTGTAGATATGAATGCAAAAGAGGTATGCAGTGAACAGAAAAGGTATAAGAAATAATATTTGTAAATGTGTCACATATAATGTGTCGGATTAAAATACAGCTATAGTAATTAATGTATAATCAAACACAAAATACAAATAAAGGACAGGAAGCAACAAAAAACCCAACCTGTGGGGAGAAATTAAAAAATATGTCAGCATATATATGTCTGGGTTTTTTTGTCTGTGGGAGGAAGTGGCAGATTGCTACCCATGAGTCAAATATAACTTGCAAAGGAGCTGTTTTCAGATCCTTTTAAAATTCAGTTGAGAAGGATACATCCATATGTTAAATTTAGGGAAACTGAAAAGACTACCTTTGTTCAGAATAAAGACCTAATCTGCAGTCTCTTTAACCATTCCCTTATTTATACCGGAGCATGAGTAAGGCCATTTATATTAATAGGGATCCACGGGATGGGGCTGTGAAGTTTGCTGTATTCAGCTTTGTTACTACCATATTTATAGTGTTTAGATTGCACAGTATCAGTGCTTCCTAGGTTCGCTTACCAGTGCTTTTGCGACTCTGTCCAGGGACCTAATTAGTGCTTGAATTTGCAGTTCTCTTGTAAGAAAAGTGCGACATTTAGCATAAGTCAATGGGACTTTTACTTTTGCAAAGACTCTTGGATCAGGCTGTTACTGTATACAAGAAATATTTCAACCCGATGACCTTCTCTTTGCCATATTTGAAAATGAAGCAAAAAGAAGGTAATTGTTTTATGAAAAATATTAAAAATTCATTGTATGTTTTGGTTTCTGCGCTTGGATTCCTGGAGTAAATAATACTCATGGTATATTTTCAACATGTCTCTTAGCAATTACTGTATATTATGTAAATACTAGCAGGTAGCACATACTGTAAATCTGCAACTGAAGAAATATTGACTTGAAACAAACTCATTTTAATTGAGAAACAGTGAACTTTTTGTGCCTTTTTACTGGTCTCAGATTCACAGTGTAACAAATCCTTAATTTCCTAAGACGGTACACAGAGAAACCGTAAAATGCCATTCTCAGTGTTCAGGGAATAAAGCAACCAGAAAGACGTTTTTACTAAAATAAACAGCTTCACTAAAATGAATGCTGTAAAGTGCAAGTGTGAAAATCCCACTTTAATTGTGAAAGAGAAAAAATGCATCCTCACTATGAATAAAGATACACCTCCAGCAGCACGTACAGAAGGGAATAGAGTAGATAAATACCAATATACTGCAGCAATGTATGTTCATAGAAGGCAATGACAATAGATCGTAAGTCTCCATCATGACTACATATCGCTTTTCTTTTCTTACTCAATGCAAAAACGTTGCTGAGTGCTTTAATGGAATGTGTTGTCCACTAAATTACCTCTTTCCAGTACTATTTTGGAAAAAGAATACTCTGGAGCGCCATTCGGTGTGTCCTAACTCAACACATTACAACAGTATGAGTAAGTATGTCATGTTGAACATAGTCTGATCTTGAGCACGATGTCCTTTGTGCACAGGCCCAAACACACAGTGTCATAACTGGTACTTGCTTCGAAATCTGAGCAAGGTCTGCGTTGGTTCGTGGCAGTGGCAAGCAAAGACGAGGGAATAGAAACACGGAGCATGTGCAGTTTCAGGGGCTTCGGCGTACTTGGACACATTTACCCACCAGGCAGTCATACCTCTTTGAGCACCACATGAAACAGTGCACATCAACAACTGGGAAAGTGATGTTTTTTTCTGATACTGTTGCAAGTTGTGACAAATTCCTTATTTTCATTGCTTAGTGACAAAAGGGTCTTTTTGAGAACATTTTGGGAAAAAAAAAATCATTTATTATTCTAGAACTAGCAGTTAGATATCACAAAACCAAAGGTCTTAGTATTTATTTCCATAGAATTATTTATTTCTACTTCCCTTCATCATAGTTCTTCCCAAATCATATGTGAGACTTGCACTTATGCGTATCAATTCTACGTGCTTTTGATATTCTATTCACGTCAAGGGAAGGAGAGACAGATAAAAAAGAAGAATCTGTTTGCAGAAATCTTTGCAGCCATTTCACCACCAATTCTCCATTTCTGGTAGTGGTGCAGATACAAGCCCTAATTCACTTCTCACATTTTGATCAACTTTTATATGATTCTGAACTCTCAATGGAATTAGTGAGCAGTAAAGGTGCTCTATGCTTCCACAGATTTCTGAAGATCACATCTGAAAGTTTTTATCCAGCTCTGATATTTATTAGGTTTTCCTGTGTGAAGTTTTAGTTTGAATTTCTCAAAGGGATCTTTGTTTAAATATTCCCCTGTCAGCTCACCAGTAAGTCGTTAAATCAATCTAAGTAATGTGGGGTTGGGGTTGTTGGTTGGTTTTTTTTTACTCCTTTTGGTAATTTTTTCCTTGCTAAGCACAGGAGCTAATTATGATCCTGAGTGCCTTTGTCTTCCGATGGAAGGTGACAACATGGCATAGAATAAGATTTTCAGTAATACTAAATGAAATGACTTAAAAACCTGAAGGTTGCCATAGACAACTCTGTGTCTAAACATGGAACTAAAATATGTCATTGCGTGCTTCAAAATTGGAGTTTCTTTTGCTGCGGAATGTGTAGGGCTATGCTTACAGACCAGAGAATGTATCAGAATAGGCCAAGTCTTTCTACCTTACTTTTCTACCTTCGCTATCCTTAGAGCTGCCTATTAAGAGTTGAAGTAATTTCCCTTTTTACTGTTTGTTTTAAAAGATTGAGATAACCTTGTATTTAGTGAAATGTCCCTTGCTTAAAAGGTAACAGACATTTTTAAATGATGGAGCTGGAGCAGCAACTTGGCATCTCTCTAGATAAGCAGTTATTGGAAAATATGATAGTGAAATGTAAAGTGCAACTTATGATTTGGTGTAAATTTTATATGCAAAATAATTTCATTTACTTGATAAAAGATACTAAATATCTTTATGATTAGATTATGAGCTTCTGTATCAAAGAGAGTAGAATCTTATTTCTGAGGAGTTTGAGTAAATCCAGTGTGGGGAAAAAATCCAGTGGGGAAAAAATACTACCCAGTGTAATACTATGAGAGTCTCTTCCCATTTTGAATATGAAGGGGAAGGCCAGAATTTTCAAAAGCTGGTGTGGAGGAAGCCTGGAGTTTTAGGCAAAGGGTTTGGGCTCCTCTTTCCGCCGGTGGTTCCAAAGGGAGTTGGTAATTTTGCCTGGGGGCTCTGCGTGCGAAAGGAGAATGAGCTATTCTAAATATTTGTCCTCTGAATATTCTCTATTCAAAATGTATGAATAGTGCAATGGTAAAGGTAGCTATTTGAAACAGAATAACTTTGTTTTGTGAGATTTTGATTTTATTATATGTCTTGCGTCAACATATGTATGTTATGTGTTTATAGCAAATATTTAGTTGTGCCATTATTCTTCGTCAAAACTACTACAAACATGTTTTTTATTTTAAAGGTTACTCTTTTTATGATAAATGGATTAGTATTTTATTTTATAATCCCTAGCAAATGTTGTATAATGAAAAGGCTAACCCTTAAAATAAACTAAATGCATGTTCAGTGATTAAGTGGTTCGCTTATTTCCATTGATAAGACTATATAAAATACTTAAAAGCCACATGGACATTATTTATGAAGCTTATAGATCGCTTGTCAAAGTTCACTTGAATCTGTCAAAGGACCGGGATCCTTAAAAGTTTTACCAGATTAGACTAAAGTATTTTAAATTATTTTTACTATTTTTCTGAGTGATAGATATAAAATGGGGTAGAATGTTCAGCACACCATGTTTTGTTAGTTTTCTTTCAGTTAGTAATAATTAGACCATGAAAAAAGCATTTTAAAACTCCTCATGTTCTAATATATTGTATTCTCTGGTATTTTTTAAAATGTAACAATTAAATACACTGAAAAAATGCACAGTAGGAATATTCTTAATAGTTAAAGTCACATGAAATTTACATGTATTTATATACATTTATTTAAATGCTTGAAAAGTATGAGTCAACAGAAAAAGATATAAAGTATCCGCAATATTGGATAAGACGATTACGCATTTATAATAACTTTAGGCTTGGTATCGTGGAAAAAGATGCAGGAAAAATATATGCCAGTATCCTTATACCAAATTTTATGTATGACTATCTTCCATACTAGAACCTATATGACTCATTCGTTATTTATCAGGAATATTTATCAGGAACTGATCAGCAACTCTTGTGTGGAAGTTTGTAAGAAAGGATTTGACATTATTCAAAGCTGGAATTTTCCTGTAAAATCTTGTAGGAGGTAGTGCCTAAGTTTACTGGAAAAAAACCCCACAAACTTTTAGTGACTCAGAATTATTCTCCCAATTATCCTTAAAACAATACTAGAATAAAAATGTCAGCAGATCTTATTTCACTACTGGGTGCTGCTCATATTCAATTAGATGAATTTCACATGATTAGTCCCCTCACTTTCAGGTTCACTTCACCCCCAAGAATAGATGAGGTGTGTAAATGTTGTTAAGAAATTGCTAATGGGGAAAGTTCTGTTCTCAGATGAATGAGACCAAATTTTGATACCTAGCTCTGCTAAAGGCAATGACAAATCTCTTATTCATGTAAATACTTTTAAGGAGTTCATTCCAAGATCTTAGAAGCTTTCTTTAAACAGCTGATGGTTTATTTATCTGCACGTGTAGGGGAAGTTTAAATAATGTTCATAATCTTGAACGTGGCATGTAGCATGCAGTTTGGGATGTGCAGTTTCAGTAAAGGTGCCGGTTTAACTCATCTAATAAATTTGGAAAAAGTTTCCAGTTTTGAACAATGTTGCTATATTTTAAAATAGAATGTGCTGTTTCAAAAATAGTCTTGCAAGTCACGCAGTCCTGTTAATATAGGTACATGGAATGTCATATAAATACCTCAAGATCTGGAATACTTCAAATGAAATTAAGAAAAAGGCTTGATGCATCACAAACAGACCTGGAACTTGGCCATTCTTTGGATTTGCCTCTTTCAGTTGTCTTTATATTTGAAACATGACTTCATATCTGTAGATTTTTTTAAAAATCAAACATAACGTATGTATTTGTATGACTATCTGGACTGCTTATGGCGAATATTTACATGACACTTTTCTTTAATTCCCCTTTCCTTTACTTTCCTCTTCTACTTACATTAACACAGCCAGGATAGAATTTGCAGGGAGGAGGAGAATTCACAAAGTAGGTAAGTTTGAAAGAAATACCCAGCATTATCTTTCCATGAGTGGCGCAAACCCTAGCTGTAGATTCAACATCCTTGTGAGTGTTTTCTTAAAGCAAGTGTTACAGCAGAAAATAAAAAAAATAGTAGAAATGACCAGTCTAATGAAATTTGTAAGAACAAAGCTTACAGCCTGGATAGAGTTGGACTGAGTCTGGCTACAACATATTTTGTATGTGTAAAAGCAGCAGAATTCTATATAAACTGATACTTAATTTAAAAAACAAACAACAAAACAGAATCAATAATAACAAAACCGCGCTCCAAGTCCTTTTCCTTCATCGTCTTTTTCATTTTCTCATTAGAGGAAAGAGGCAAGGACTCAGTGAACTCTATTGCGAAGAATAATGGCCAGAATAGGAAGCTGATAAGTACAATGATTTTATGCAAGTAAACTTACAAAAACAAAAAGACGGGTGTTTTGGTTTTTTTCCCCAAAGCAAGTAATGAGAGAAAAATACTTATTTTATGTAACTAAAAACTGATGTCCGGCTATAACTTGAAAAACCCTAGAGAATGCCTAATGGATTCTGGTAGGTGGATGTGACTCAGTTCTTGAGAGCTTGATAAAGCAATCCTTGAGATCTCCTTCTAAATCCTTGAGATCCTCTTCTAAAGAGGAAGGGCAGCAGAACGATCCAGGAGAAAAGACCAAAATAATAACAACCATTAGTTTTGAGCACAGATGGAAGCTAAAAGGCACTCAGGAGGCAAAGTGACCAAGAAGGCATCCATCATACCCAGCATACATGCTGTAGAAATGATATGGAAGACAAAAATAAAAGTATTCAGCCACAGGCAAAGTTCTGTGCTGTGGGAAACAGAATCACTCTCTATCATAATGCCAATGGCAAAGTGCTAGGAAGGTAGGAACGTTAATATATCAAGTGATTGAAGACACGAAGTTCTCCTATGAGGAGAAAGATGCATATAGGGTGACTTTGAGAGATCCTGGGCAAATGCATGTGAAGTACATGTACATGGCAAAAGAAAGCTTCCAGCTGTTTTCCTTCCAGCTATTCCCATTAAGAAAGCACGCTCATATCAATTCAGGTCTAGCTGGATTATGGAATTCTAGCTACAATATGCTGCTTATCAGCAGTAGAGATTTAATAGAAAAGCATGGCCAAGTTTTGGAGAAAAACAGTAACACCTTTCTGAAGCTACTGAACAAGTAGTTAAGGAAAAAATTGCTAAATAAAAACATTATTAATCAGAGGGGACATAACAGAAGACAAAAGGTCAGGGCAAACAAGGGATTTTTGCAGTGTCAGAACTCAATCATTTAACATACTTGTTTAAGCATATTATACCTGTTTATTTTCCATGTCTGGGTAAAAACTAGGAAAAAAAAAATCTGAACGGCTTAGACAATTAAAAAAGTTATCTTGCATCTCTGCTGCTCAATAGGGAACACTAAACAATGAAACTCACCTGTTGGCTACCTTCACGTGAATAGATAATGCATGAATAAAATGTCTGTTTCTTGAGCTGTCATGATCTCTTTGACCATTCAAATGCTGGGCAGCTTTATTCTTTTTGACTCAATTGTTGTAGGTGAATAGCAGTTGCAGTTGTGGAATAATGCAACACTGACTTTGGCATTTCTTACTCTGACTTCATATGCGCTCACCATGTAAGACAAAGGTGAGTAGCGATGAGTGCTAAATATCTGTATTGTATTCTGTAGAGCACCAGAGGGATATGCACACCTCTCAGTTTTTTTTCTAATTCATTTATTCTAAGCTATTTAGACAAAGGATAAACCAGTCAAGATTATTCTCAGATAAGCCCTAAGAACAATCAAGTAGTAGCATGGGTTGCCTTCCCTTTTTTTGCCATCTTGGCTTGAGGTATACCTTCTATTGCGTCTTCAACAACTCAGTTTCTGAGATTGCACATCTGCTTTCTAAATATCCTGACGTAACTCCAAATGCATGAATGAATATTTGAGCAAAAGGGACGTTAAATCTGATACCTAGATCTTGTTAGGCGACTAGCAATTGCAGAGTAGACACAATCACTTTCTGAAGAATAGAGTGTAAAATAATTTCAGTACTGCAGATGAGTTATTTCTAAAAGCGAATCACTGCATGAATATTCACCCTACAACTTATAACTGAAGAAAATGGGCAGAGGAGGAGATAGACTTGTAGGTTTCTGATGATTGCAGGCCTTGTATAGAAAGGAGGATAACTAATAAGAAATCTGGTCAAATCACAAGACGCTATGTTTCCTTACTAAGAATTGTTTTTTGCTGTATTATGTGCCGCTTTTACAAAGTAACTGTAATTTAAAAAAAAAAAAAAACAAAAAAAAAAAAANCGCTTTTACAAAGTAACTGTAATTTAAAAAAAAAAAAAAAACACAAAACAAAAAAACAACAAAAAAAACAACCCACCCTGTTTCCATAAAAAATCAAATCCATTAAATTTTACTTTTCAGAATCTTTCAAAGATATTTGTGCAGTCAGTACTAGGTGGAAGAAAAATCCTAACATTTCAGTTTTCATTGTTTTAATTTAAAATTTCTTGAAGTGCTTATTACTTTTGACTCATTTTGTTAGCAAATCCTCTTTCCAATCAATTTGCTTTCTGTCTCTATTAGTTCCTCTCCACCTAAAAAAAAAAAAGAGAACTGAACAAAAAATATTCCCATGACTTTCTGAAAATTCGTAGCAAGACATTGGAAGACCAGATGCTTTAGTCTTATAAATTAAAAAGGCATTATATACAGCCAGCTGTACCATATAAACTCAATTTTGTACCACGTTGTGGTGTTCTGTGAATCCTTATTTGTTTTCAAAATCTGCTCAGACCTGTCCATACTTCCGATATATTAAATATAATTAATCATATACTAGAACATATCTTAATGTTTGAGGTTTGACCCAATAAGAAAGCTATTATAGTATACTTCCTGGGTGTTTGCTAAAAAGAGAATTGTATGCTTTTGCTGATTAATCACAGAATCATAGGGTTGGAAGGGACCTCTGGAGATCATCTAGTCCAACCCCCCTGCCAGAGCAGGGTCACCTTAGAGCAGGATGCACAGGAACGCGTCCAGGCGGGTTTGGAATGTCTCCAGAGATGGAGACTCCACCACCTCTCTGGGCAGCCTGTGCCAGGGCTCTGCCACCCTCAAAGGAAAGAAGTTCCTCCTCGTGTTTAGGTGGAATTTCCTATGGTCAAGTTTGTGCCCGTTACCTCTTGTCCTGTTGCCGGGCACCACTGAAAAGAGCCTGGCACAATCCTCCTGACCCCCGCCCTTTAAGTTTTTGTAAGCATAATGTAATAATTTGTAAGCATTAATGAACATTGGTTCACTTTCCTGCATATTTCTTAGCTTTGAAAAAAACTTAATTGTAGGTTAATTTATGCAAAAGCATTATGGAGAATAAATTCCATAAAAATATCCTTCTTTTATTTTCAGTTTCAGGTCATTATTCACTTCCACATGAGAATGTTATACTGTCTGGCTCTTTGATGTATGTCCCTTCTTATTGGCATTTCAACATTCTCCTACTCTACGATTCTAATTTTTATGGGAAGTTACTAAATCCTCCTCTAGGCACATCACTTAATGAGAGTTTTAATAAGGCCTTTGCATGATCTCCAAAACCAATTTTGGCTTTCTTATGCTAAGGTGACACAATGAATTAAAAATAGAATACTTGAAATTCAGAGTTAAGTGTTTCAGCTGAGTCTGCATTTTCCGGTGTAGGTCCTGCATAGCTTCTCAGTTCAAATTAGAAAATCCAAGGGTAAATCCCAACGAAGAACTTCGAATAAAGCAAAGCCAGAGTGACATGTTTATAAGACACCACAAGTACCCCAAGACATGTGGCAATATCCTAGAGGGTGCTCAGATCTATACAGGTAATATTCCCATTCCTTTCCAGGCAATGTATGTTTTCATGTTATTTCTGAGGGACTGGTAGCATCTCGGAATGTCCCGTGTCCAGATCTGCTCAGCCAGCGTCAAGAAAAAGAGACTCAGATGAAAACAGGTCTAGGGAAGGGCTGCAAGTATTTGTAGGAGGGCAGGGAGTTTTCTTATGGGACAGGGCTAACTGAATTTGGCTTGCTTAGCCTAACAAAACAGGGACTGACGAGAGATACAGAGCCAGCATTGTGGATGGGGAGCCGTGAACTACTATAAACTGACCAGGAATAAATTTAGACTGGAAATACAAGAGGTTTGTCACATGACACAGAGCAGCTCTTTCCTTGGACTGTGACCCCTTAGTTTTCTTTCGGAAAAGCTATCCTTGATAGGGCTGGGGGGTTTATTAGTCTATGGGGTTTGGGCCTGCAGTTGCTGCTTTTCCTGTCTCCCTGTAGTTCATGGAGAGGACATATTCCCTAAGACTAGGGCTTTATCAGAAGTGGGATGGTCATTTAAATACTTTCCTCGCCGAGGGTTTGCTATCCTATTTCTCTGAAAGCCAAATAAGGTAATAGGGAATTATTCTTTCCCTATATTTGGCTACGGCTGATGTATAAATAGTGGATAAAAGAAGGTATGTGGCAAGAAGTAATTTTTAAGAATTGAACGTGCGTAAAGTGTGTAGGTTTTTCCATCTTTCATTCACTTCATTAAATCCAAAGCAAGCAAAGTTTTAAAATAACTTTAATAAGTGTTTAATAGTTCCTAACACATTTGAATGGAAATCGTTATATTATCTTTTCCATGTAGGAGATACTACTAGGCAATGACTTTAAACTTAATACTTGCAAAATTATATCTACCATATAAATACTCACTTTTAAAATTCAAACACATTTGGGGATTCTGAGAGCCTGATTTTTTAAATAGACATTTTTAGTTTGTAAAGGTTTTCACTACACTTTGAAACATATATGCATTAGGCTTAAAGGCAAAAGGAAGCAATGAGTGGTAAATTACTAGTGGCTGAAATAAAACAGTGTTTCAGGATCAAAGTGGGGGCCAGCATTAACACAAGCCTTTCTAAATTTTTGAATGTTTTCAATTCTACGGCTAAAATTGATGCCAGAAGAGTTAGATTATATTTATTTAATTACCCCCTTTTTATCATCACAAATGCACTGAAATCCACAGTGCCTAACACACTCTGCTTGTCTTTCCCTGGGATGTGTACAGTCTTGTGCCCAGTGAAAGCATGCGAGTCAGAGTAAAACTTTGTCTTCAAAAGTGTGAACTGAATATACCTGGTCACCATGAGAAAGTTAAAACAGACAGTATTAAACTGTCCAATATGATGTCACTGATTAATAATGATTGAGTCTGTAATAACCATGCAAATGTAAACTATTCATTTATTCCAAATACGTATGAATTGGGAGAATGATATCTCACATAATCTGGTGTTAGTCTATTCACTGCATCATAAAAATTAATTTGTCTAATTAATGACATTAGTCCTTTTATACATGCATAATTCATATTAATTGATAGGTCTGCCTAAAAAGAGTACCTTTTGGAAGAAAAATGATCCTATTAGTGTGAGTTTAATCCAAATCAGGGCTGACAAAGCATGGTGCTTTCAAGGCTTATCTCCAGCTTTGTTAATTGTCATAAGCATTCTAAATTGATTATTCTTACATTAGCATGGGACATTTCATTCATCAATGCTTTGCTGTAAAGAAAATTTGTCTAATGGATTTGGGTAGCAGCACTAAATAAGTGTGTTGGTCCATTTTTCCACTGTAGCTACAGGGGTATTCAAAGCATATTAATTCACTAATACTGAAAAAATTAACCGTGAAAATATATAGAAATATCATACAAAATTAGATTTCTGACACTGAATAATTTTTGTGATATTTCAATAGTAAATGAACGCGCACACTAGCACTTTTATTGCTCTTCTGTTTCACAGATGCCTTGATAAACAGCCAACGTTAATACTTCTTATGAGCGATGTTGCTTCACCTTCCAGGGCCACAGGGGCACAAAGTATAGGATAAATTAGTTAACTATGCATTTTAAGGAGCTGCTTGGAGGAACAAAAATTATAATATAGTCAGGCTTTATAATGTACAACCTTATAGTTAGCATTTTAATAATTTATTTGCAGATGATCAAGTTTACTATTGGTCAATGAAACAGTTCAGACACAGACTGAGACTTTAGTGAAACAACTGAGTTTTCAAGTGTTGTTTGCTGTCTCTGCCGGTTAAGTTATGGTTCTGATTTTTTAGAAATATATTCATAAACATAGCAAATGCATTTTTTACAAATTCATCTGGTTTCTGCTCAGAATAAGAGGGATTGACTTTCAAAAACTACACTCCTTTTATAAGTATTGGCTCTTGGCAAACGGAATGCCCTTTATGTGCACTTTTTATGATGCTCTAGTTTCTTTTCCCCATTCACCTGATCTGTGTTTGTCTTGCACTTTCTAGCATTCTGTTAATCACTGGAAGCCACTGTGGAATCAAATCTGTGGCAGTGCCAAGAATTTCAGGAAGCTTTTTATAGTACTTTGCAATTGAAGGCATGCATCATAAAACGAATGGGGAGGAAGGGAAGATGCTGTCCAATAGAAGTTAAAGGCTTGTTCTCTCCAATTCTCTAATCAGTGCATATTTTTCCACTTTGTTGAGCCTATCATTGAACAGCAATCCATAAAATGGGGCCGTGCTTGACCTCCATTACGTCTGCTATCGTTTAAAAGGATCCATGAAGGAAACAAAAATGCTTTTCCCTATTTCTAGTCCTCTCGGTATTGGCCAGTAGATTAACGCTTCAGTTTGGCCTAGGAGTTTTGAGGTTCATTCTGTGTTTGTCTGGGACTTTGGATTCTCAATACCAAAGTTCTTTCCATGCCTGTGCTGCTTTATCTTGGCTTTCTAGTTCCATGGGTCAGGTTGGAGATGTTTTTGTTTGTTTTTCTTATTTCAAACACTATAAAAAAGAGATCTGAGGTTTCGATCTTTGTGTTGTATAATCAGATTCTCCTTCAGTCAATAAGAGCAACAGATACAAAAATGCAGCTGAGCAGCTGGGTGGGCTATTTTCCATTCTTCAAACACAAAACTTAGATAAAAGTGAGCAGTGTTGGTTTGAATTTAGTCCTATGGGAAGGGATTTTACTCTTGCTGATTAATTTTATGTGGGAAGTGCTCTGTTTCTCTGTAATAAAACCCTGACAGTTATATTGTAATTGTACAGCATAGGGTGGTTCTTCAGTTTGCACCAGGCTAGGAATCAACATAACCTTAAGCCTGATGGTACTTCCATTAAAACGCAGACACTTAAGAACTTATAGTTTATGCAGAAACACGATGGCAAGGACCACCTTTTTGCTTGCCTCTTCTGTAATCCTGGCTCATTTCAGAAAATAAATAGTACAGCTTCTGTTTCATTTGAAATATGTATCCTAACATTGTAAATTTGATTCCTGTATAAAAATGCACCCCTGTACTTCTCCTTCCTGAATGCCATCATTTATAAGTATGCTGTCTTCATTTATCACCTTTGACTTAGATCCAGTCTGATTTCTAAATTATATATCCTAATAACCGAAGCTAGGATGGATTGCACCTTCTAGTTTATATCCATTCCTGTGGTCTAAAAAAAATCCCTTTGTTCCAATCATGACTGGTTTTTCACATCCATTTTTAATCCATATGCCAAGCATTCTCCATAGGGTTCAAATTTCAGTGAAAAAGAAACACTTCCGAAAGTTGTTCAGTTTGGTTTACAGTAGACAATGTTTGGGAAAGACAGAGATATTCCATATCCCAAAACTAAAATATACCAGATGTGCAGCTTTATTCTGGTTAAAAACAGATCAGAAAAAAACCATATATAATATTCTTTGTTTCCTAAAAGTAATTTAATATTGCTTTCAACAGAGAATATGATACTCCAATTTTATATAGTAAAAATGGAAAAGCTATATATCTATGATAAAGAAGGAAATGAAAACAAATGACCTGTGTTTAAAATCCAATAAAATTCAACAAATACCTTCATGTTTGATATTAGTTGGATACATACTTCCAAGTCATGTAAGAATTAATTACTGTTCAAGTAACGTCATTTACCAGTGCCTGCATTTAACAGATTCCTCAGGTTGACATGGGAGTCTGGTAATTTTTATTATTTTAAAATGAATGGAACTAACAGGTTTTTACTGGTCATTCAAGGAAATATTATTGGGTTCCAGTGTGCCTCTCATGTGCTCTGAGTTTGAAGGATAAAAAGCAAAGGGGTAGTTTTTCTCATTAAAACACAACAGTGAAACGAGATACTCACGTCTTCTTCCTTTACACCACAAGAAGCAGAACACAATATTTCCTCCAAATGCTTTTGTTTGTTAGGAGTTTCCTGTAAGTTTGATTGTTTTAAGAGACAGGGTAAAGGAGGAGGAGCTGAAGCTGAGCTTCTTGTTGGAAGACGTTTAACGATCTTATAGTTATCTTGGAAGTGTCTGCAAGACGTTGTTTTCTCAGGCTGACAAGAAGAGGCTTTTAAGGTTCACTCACCTTCAGATATTGGACATCATGGTAATGATTGAAGTGTGGGACCTACACAGACTAAAAATACATAATCTACTAAATTGCTTTTCCTTGTCTATATCTTTTTTTAGAGTGAGTTCAGGCTATCTGAGCTATCCTCTGTGTTCTCCACAGTCTTGCTGTCTTTCGTACAAGACACATGTGTCTAAGCATATATATTACTATCCTTAGATTTCCAACTGTGACTAGGATTTTGGAAACTATTAGGTTTTCAGTGTTTGGAATTGGAGTTCTTGGTCAGCTGGTTGCGACTTTAACATCTCAGCCATGAAATTCACATCCTGTTACAAATTCTGACTGCGGTGTTTAGAGATGTTCATATTTGGGTTTTTATTTTAGTCTTTTATTTCGTTATAGTGCAATGGCAGGAACAAATAAGATTAAGGAACCAAAACGATTCAGATGTTTTTTCCCAAGTCTGGCTCCCCATTGAATGAAAAACTAAACTGCATCCTACAAGATTTGTGTTCCGGTGGGTGTCTAAGACAAAACCAATGAATTTACTGTGGAACAAGACCCCCTTATTGGACAAATCTATGCTCAAAATGTCAGTTCTGTATGACATCTGTCTGGCAGTGTGTGCTAAATCCACACAAAGTCCTCTTCCATAAGCATTTTCAGAAATATTATTTGCAGGAACATAACTAATACTGGCTAAATGAAAAAATCAGATGGATGTGTACTTTCCAGAAATACATGGGCTTGAGACACAGCCTGTGGCTTTCTATCTTTATCAACCAAGAGAGGGAAGGAAAATCCACGTGCGTTGTTGTATAGGCTGCCCCATTCCTGTACATATCTAAAGGCAAAGGAGGTAATGAACAGAAGAATCGTGATAGAGAACGGGCTTGTGCTTAGGTAAGAAAACACCAGTTGAGCCTGTTTCATCTATGTTTGTAAAGCCTTTGTCTCTAAAACCCCACAACTTCTCATTTTAATTGGAATGAGGAGAGAGAAAGGAATAAGAATAGTTCATAATCTGCTTTCTGCTCTCCAAAAGTTAATCCTGAAAGAGAAATCTCAAAAGATCCTGTTTGCATCACCCCTGAGACTAAATACCTGTATTTGTTCTCACAGTACAGTTCTTTGTGATGCCTTGATTTAATAAGACTTGGCTCAGGTTCCTAATGGGAGAGTCTTCCATGTGAGGCCCAGCAACTGGCTTACTCTCGCTTTTTTTTAGGTTACATTCTTCCTCAAAATAAATCATCTGTAGGCTGGTGAGAGGGAAGTGACCGAGCAGCCTCATATAGAGGATCTTTCTCTACAGCATCATGGATTGTTTGTAAGTTTGTAGACGACACCGAGTTGGGTGGGAGTGTCGACCTGCTTGAGGGTAGAAAGGCATTGCAGAGGGATCTGGACAGGCTGGATCGATGGGCCGAGGCCAATGGTATGAAGTTCAACAAGCCTGTTCCTGCACTTGGGTCACAACAACTCCATGCAGCGTTACAAGCTTGGGGCAGAGTGGCTGGAGAGATGTCTGGCAGAAAAGGACCTGGGTGTGTTGA
>VYZM01022667.1:19736-31607 GCA_013398915.1 Dromas ardeola | reverse complement strand
TGAGGAGCGGCTGAGGGAGCTGGGGGTGTTCAGCCTGGAGAAAAGGCGGCTGAGGGGAGACCTTCTCGCTCTCTGCAACTGTCTGAAAGGAGGGGGTAGCGAGGTGGGGGTTGGTCCCTTCTCCCAAGTAACAGGCGACAGGACAAGAGGAAACGGCCTCAAGATGCACCAGGGGAGGTTTAGGATGGATATTGGGAAAAATTTTTACACTGAAAGGGTTATTAAGCATTGGAACAGGCTGCCCAGGGACGTGGTCGAGTCACCATCCCTGGAGGTATTTAAAAGATGGGCAGACATAGTGCTCAGAGACATGGTTTAGTCATGTTTTTTGTCAGTTAGGTTGATAGTTGGAATAGGTGATCTGAAAGGTCCCTTCCAACCTAGGCGATTCTATGGTTGTCTGTAGCTGTTAGCTTAGACTCTCTGGATTGAAATAATGACATTTCAGAAATCAAATAGTGATATCAGTGCAAAATTGCTAATAGATTATATAAATTAATTATGGAGGTGTTCCAATAACCTTCCAAGTTCCAAACAGGTTACTGTTGATTATTTTCTCGGGGCCAGCAGATTGGGAATTCTGGGAGAATAGGCTTGTAGGATTTTTAGTGTTTTTTTTTTTTTTTACCGTGTCATTTCACTACAATTTTAATTTTGAGCCATCAGACACAATGAAATCTGTTTGTCAGAAATATAACATGGCTTGGCAAAGCGATGCAGCAGCTCTTGTGTACATCAGGTTATTGCTTTATAATATGATGTGCCAATTACACCATGCTCTGTTACAAATTAGTGACGCCATGTCTCACTCTATGAGAATTATTATGAAGTGCTGCTGCAGATAAAGGGCATTATATGACCAAATGTTTATGATCATCCAGAAGGAGATAAAAGGTTTGCATTATCCAGGAGACAATCAGATTTTCTCTGTCCCAGCCCTAAACGAAATACCAACTTCTAATATGTTGATGAAAGATTGTCTTTCCGATGTTTCCCCTCCTCCCCCATTCCTTTGTAAAGCAATTTCAAAGTAAACAATGGCCTACCACCAAATAAGAGTTTACTAAGAATAAAAATTGAATTTGGTCTGCCTGTTGACAAGCTGATTGATTTGTGAGCTCTTATGACTGAATCCTCTCCTAAATGTGCTCTCATTTATCATGTGTAAGATTGTTTCAGAATCAATACCAGCTTAACACAGAAGAATTTCTGCCATGGACATTTTGAAAACAACTTGCCTTCTCAATATTGCTGCTAATTTTTTCAGGCAGAATTATCGGAACAGTTTAATTGCGCTTCACAAGTTAGCACATGCTTATACTACGTTCTGCTTTGAAAGGATGATTTTCAAAGTAACTTCTATATATCATCTTTTTAAGAGAACAAAAATAGATTAAAATTGGATTTTCCTTCCTCTTCTAATGGGGAAATCAGATCGAACTTTCTCTAGTTGTTAAATGTGCCCTTTGAAAACCCATTTTCCAAAAATTGGATTTCTTAAATTAGCTTTTTAACATAATTATTAGCATTCTATTGGAATAAGTACCAGAAAGCAGTCTGGGAAACAGCCTGCTTGTGTATACGCTCCTTTCCTTCCCCAGTGCTTGGAGGAGTTTAAAGTTACTTTTCTTGATTAAACCCCCATAAATTACATTTTAAATGATGGAGAAAGGCTTTAAAGTAAAATATAGTACAAGGAATGGCGGGACGAGGAAAGAGAGGAACATGGTAAAAGGTTCAGAGCTCTTCAAGTGTTACAGGGGGCCTAGCGTGCAACTCTGCCTGTGCAGAAAGGTGGAGTGTGTCACAGCTTGGCTCCGCTCTGTCCCTCCTGTCACAGGGCAGGCTGCTCCAGCGGCAATGGGAGCGTAGCTGGTGCGCACGGGGAAGAGCAGGAGCGGGTCACGCTGGGTACCAGACTGCCTACCGGGAGGGAAGGCTGGGGTAAAGGAGTACTTGGCATCAGTATCTTCCATCTGCCTTCTGCAATCAGTATGATTTTTCATATATTTTTACACCTTCAAACAGTACTTGTATAACAAGCAGTCTGGATACGGCAGGATCGATTTGGGAAATAACTGAAAGGTTTGTTCCCACCCCAACGTAACTGAACCCCGAAAGAGAGATTTCTGTTGAGCCCATTTGAATTTGGTGTTCTGAAGGACTTTACCTGCAGACGCTGCCATTTGTGGTCTCAGCTGGTCCCACCTCCTTATCTGTTGATCTCAGTGTTCAGTCTGCTCCGGTGAGTCAGAAGCACTTGCCTTAGTTGAGCCTGTAAGGCACCAGGCTATGCGACAGATCCAGAAAACGGCCGTGGTGTCACTTAGGAGCATTAAATGCAGTTTTAGAAAGGATATCCTGTGTCATCCAGCCCACGGGCATTTCACAGGTTCCCACATCATACCAACCTTTTTGTAGATGTGTCATACTCTAAGATACTTTACTTGAACAAAGGGCCTGAACTTCACAAGACAAAAGTGTCCTGATCAAAATTAACCTTTTTACAAAGAAAACTTTATTCTATGCAAAAATGCATATTTAATACATAATTATACCACATTTAACTATTCTTATACTTCATTATATCGTATTTAATATATATTTACTCCTTATTTATAGTTAGGTATATTTAAATCTCATTTATTTCACCAAGGAAGAAAGAAAAAATGTCTTTGAATTTTTCAGGAAGTGGCTTAGCTTCTAATAAAACAACTGGTTATTCATGCAGCCTTATGTGTTACGTTATTCACAGTCTGTAAATGTTTTTTACTACACTGCTTTACACTCTGCTACCATGTTATCTTGCTCACACAGAAAGTAAATCAGAAATTTTATTTTGAAATGTGCGATTGCTCGAAAAAACTTTCAGGTTTCACCTCAATTGTTAGATTTCTGCTGAGGTGGTGGCAAACACTAAATCGTGACTGCAACGAGTATACGCTCGGTCTCCACTTAGACCAAGACGTTTTTCTGTAGTTTTAATTAGAGCAGGACACTATCATAGGATTGATTTAAATGGTTTCATGGCTAGAAATTAAGTTTATGGAATAAATTCAGCATTCTGATGGAAAATAAAAACATAAACTAGTTGAAGTGCTAAACCAGTTGAAGTTACTTGCAGGTGATTAATACTGGACAAAATGATCATAAATAGAAAACAAAAGAGAAATCAGTATTTAAATAAACGTGATTATTACTGTACTATGCAGTGTAATTTATGCAGAGCATAAATTAAAGTGCAAATTAAATTTGGGGTTCAGCGGTGCTGACAAAACCTAAATATTTTGTAGAGACAATTATAAATTTTTTTAAAAAGTTTCCACTTCGTGCTAAATATGTATCTGTTCAGCTGTCATTCTCAAAAGGAGTAGTATTTTTTATTAAATATCTGTAACAACCTATTTTTGTACCATAAAGTGCTATTAGGGCTTACCTCAGAGTGGGAGATGACGATAATGTATACATGCAGACAGATAAATGATTCAATTCTTACTTACAAGACCAGCTGACAGTGATTGCTTATGCTCATTTCCTTTATGCACACTATGTAGACCAGGGAACTCCAGGTTTCGTGGCCTTTCATGTTCTCCAAAGTAAATCAGTCACTCACATAATAATTATTAATTATTTCATGTTGGCAGATTGTTGTACTGGTTTATGACAGTTGAAAGTACCATAAAAAATGCAAAAAAATGCAGCAACTGATAAAATACATTACAGCTCCGGTGATAGCATAAATAATTATCAGCTGTTTGTAAATAACCAGCCAGGTAAATCGAGATATTTGTTGTTGAGACTCAGCTCACTGCAGTCCAAACTTTCAGCTTTGTAGATTGTGAGGCTGAAGGTACGCAACAAAGGTTTTGGTTCATATTACAGTGGATTTATCCAGGTCATATTTGGGTCTCTACCCTGTATATTAAGAACATATGTGGTTAAACTTTTATTATGCAAGATATTCACCAGTCGGTTGTGAATTTCTTGCATTGTGCTGACTCCAATATTTAATTTCAACTTCAGCCCTCTCGGAGCTGTGGTGTTTGGAATATTTCTGATTTTAATCTGAGCTCTTTATCCTGCTGTGCTTTCAAACTGGACTCCTAATCACCTAGCTGAGTTGAACTTTTCATCTGGGGAAGGCTGCGAGGTATCCTAGCCAAAGATCAAATACTCTCAACTGCTGTGCAGTGTGGAAGTGAGCCAAAGTGATCACCAAGCGCATTGCGAAAAAGGAAAGGAAGCTGTGGTGTTCTTAATACTTGTCGCTATTAGGAAGCTCCTCTTTAGCTGCTGAATTGGGGATGTCTGCTGGAAAGGCATGGCCTCTCTGTACAAAGCCATGGTACAGAAAGGATAGTTGCTGTCTGGGACAGGTTTTCCTCAGGAGCAGCTGGAGAACAGGCAAGCGCGGGGCTCAGGGAGTGTTCCCAGCACGGTGAGGTCTGTGAGAACAGACCCTGTCATTTTGGCCTTCTCAGGGACTGCCTACCCCGTTACTTGTTCTTCCCACCACTAAAGTTTCTTCCATCAGGGTTGATAAGGTGGGATAGAGGGACAGAGAAGGTATCTGGTCTCTGCTTTAAAGAGTTGAGAAGATTAGCTTCTGCAGTTAATTCCTTATCTGGTTGGCTAGAAGAGTAGTTTTTACTTGGAGGATCTGCTCACGCTACTGGATGCCGTGGGAAGAACTGGAAATGACAAATAAATGTATTCTTGATCTTGGTTTGATAAGTCTCATTTTCCATTCCTTTTCTTTTACTAACTCTTTAAAAACATGGTGTTATATTGTTATGGTTCCTGTACCAAAGTAGGAGCGCTGAGCTCTTGTGATATCCATGTAGCAATACTTGCAAGCAGAGTGCTCTTATCCATACTGCAAAGCATACTTTATGCTTCTGAGTGGCTCAGCTGTCAGCAACAAGGCACTGACGCTTTTCTCCTTAAAAAGGGTCTACAAAGAATAAATGAATTGTGCTATGAATCATACAGACACTGTGTATCAGTACTCCAGCATTATTTTTAACTGAAAGGTTGCTGCACAAAATAAAAATACCTGTTTTTTTTAATTTTACCATAATGTATCACTATAATCAGGAAGTTTATTCATTTATAAACATATCTTATCTTTAACATCTCAGTCATATGCAACTGAGTTATCATTGTTTGTATTGTGTCGATGACTCATTTCCTTTTCAAGGATGTGCAAATCATATGTCATATACAGTATCTGACCTTTCTTCTTCCAGTGTCTGCAGGCCACCATTTGATTATTCCAAGCAATGCTTACAGTAAAGATAACAATGTCAAGCAAAACAGTGCAGAAGAAAAAAAAATGTCCCTTAAGGACGGCTGATATTAAATGCATGAAATATTGAAATACTACTGTAAAAGCAATACTGAGAAAAGTTTAAAGTAATAGTAGTAGAGGCCACTTGGAAATGAGGAACAGCATGGGAAAAAGAGCAGTGTGAAGCAAACTGTCTAAGAAACCCAAGATTTTTCCAGATGAATTTCAAAACATGAAAAGCCTGCCTTTGTGAAAATGTTGATTCAGACAGGGAGGCTGCAACCAAGAAGGCAGAACCTATTCCTGCAATGCAAATCTGCCGTGCTTTCAGATTGCAAATCAGACAATGTCCTTTCATGATTTCCCCTCTTGAAACAGATTACCGAAGTGCTAATCGTTCCATGTCAGCGGTTGTCTCTGGTAACACCTTTGAAGGGAAAGGGATAAAGTAAAGGCGTATCCCTGGCATTTAGCAGAGTTTTGCCTTTTTCCACATGTCTTCTCTAATGATAGTCATTTGCAATGTCATGGAACTACCAAAAATTTGCCTTCGGAGGTGCCTGGTGTTACCCCAAATGTAACACTGCATCCTTTGGGGTGTCAAGTGTTGGCAAAGCGTAAGGTGCTGTACAGACACGGACCCGGGAACCCCCAAAGTCACTTTTCTGTTAGATTTGATAATGGGTGTCTGTGATAGCCAAACAGCAGAATATGCAGATTGTGTAGCCCACAGTACCAAAACAAACTTGAGTCCTGCTGAGGTCTGCACCAAGTGCCAAAGAGGTTGCTAGCTCAAGTGTAATGCTGAGCCATGAAGGGAGCCAGCTGGGGTCAGGAGCTCTAGGTGCAGGACATGGTGGGGTCTAGGAAAGCTCCTCAGTTTGGCTCTGTGTCATACAAAGCAGCTGCTTTGTCTTCAAGGACAACCTGGCTGTGCTGGCGGCATGGCTGTGTGTGTTTGAGGTGGTGGTGGGTGAATTTGGGCTGCTGAACGCAGAGTGGCCCCACAGGGAGCGGTTGTGAGTGCCTGTGCCCCCACGGCAGCCAGTGTGTGACACGGCCTCCCTACCTGAGGTGACAGCATTGTCCCTAACCTTGCAGGGGGTTCCTGCTCCCCTTTCGTCTTTACAAGCATTGTTTTCCACAGGGCGCCTTTTTGTTTTGTTCTGTTTTCTAATATCTTTTAACTTCATTTCCATTACTCTGACCTACTCTGTTTCGGTGGAAAATCTGTATTCTTTTTTGTATAAAATCTCTGTTTATGACATGTGTCAGGATAGCATATAAACTCCTGCTGAATCCCACCTGTACTTTTAATCTTCTTGGAACTAGAGTATTTTACTAGCAATGCATGTTATTGCAATGATTTTAGTGTGTGTGGTTTCCTAATTTACTAACCTTACTATTAAAATTAATATTTAGGTTTTATATCTTTCAAATGCGAATAATGATGTTAGTTATCTGATGTTTATGTCTTTCAGTCACGAAAATGTTCCTATTTAGGCTGTAACAGGCCACACACATGTAATCACAATAAATAGCATTTAATATGTTTACAGTAGTGGAAGGATGAGGTTAACTTCTGTTTTTATATTGATGGACTCAGCTGGACTTGGAATACTATTGTTTACAATTAGCTACATTTTTGTTGTTGTGCTTTACCCTCAAATTAAATCTTTATTTCATCAACTAACCCTAGGGATTCCCTGTTATAATCAATGTAATAAACAGCATTAGTTGATAGCCTATAGCTGATGTTCATTTGTAATTAGGCTTGTGTTTAAAGAAGAATAATTTTCTAAATTTTGCTGCAATAATTTTCCTTTAGATTTATTTATGAAAGGCAGGATTAAAAGTTGACTATGGCTTGTCTTGTCTCCACATGTCTTTAAAGCAAGGTCACTCGAATGGGACAGCATTTCTCAATGTCTCTTTTTTAAGCATAATTTTAGAAGGGAAGTTACTAATAGTTGATATGGGCTGAGCACCTAGCCACCAAATACTCATTCAAAAATCTGCTCTACTACTTTGTCAAATGCTTGTTACAGGCATGGCTAACATATTGACTACCCACATAAGACCAGAGCATATGGCAAGTATCAGTGACACCCTACTAAACGGAAAAAAGTAGGAGCAAGATGCAACAGGGCAGGGCGCAGATAACAGCCTCCAAGTTGGGTTTTACTTGATGAAAAAAATGGCCAGAGGCAGAACTCCTGCAGGACTGAAATATAAACCTTTAACAGCAGTTCTCAGAATGCAGGTGACCCCCAAAGCCTTTTGTGTACCGCGAGCAACAGGACATCTAGCGAAAGCTGCGTTGCAGAGGGGTTATTAACTTTACCCATTAAGTTACCCTTCATTGGGTAATTTTTGAAAATTTGTAAATGCCTGCCTATGCAATATTAATTTAAATCTGATGAGGTGATCTGTACAGTTCTGATCTCTGATGAAAGTCATCTTGTAATAAGCCTTAACTTCTAAGGCAAGGCATGAACACAAAAGCACTTCAGTCATCTGAAGGAAAATAAATGGAAAGAGTGCTTTATAAAGTATGTTCTTGACTAACCAAAAGGAACAGCAAGCTGTACGAGGTCCCAAACTTTGCGTGCATTATATACACAGTAAGCACAGTTTTGGTAAAACAGAGCATGGCAAATCTGTGCGTTTCAGATTAGACCATTGATGTTTACGAAAAGAATAAAAGGAGAAAGGAGCTGACAAGAAAGCCGATAGATTATTTAGGTATGGGTGGTTTAAAGCATATATCTGTGTGAAATTCAAGAGAGCCCTGAGCAAGTCGCTCTGGTAGTACAAGTCATCCAGCTTGCACTGTTAGTACAGTGCTTTATTTCAGTCCAGCTTGTGCCATGTAGATTTACTCTTTGAAACAAGATTAATTTCCCCTAAAACCACTGCTAATACTCTCAAACCTCCTGCTTATGTGACTGGTTTCCTGCATTTAACTCTGGGAGGAAGTGTCGATCCACCCCTTCTGAGTCTCTGGTTAACACTCCTTGCTGCCAGCTAGTACTCAGGCTGGACAAGCTGAGCTCAATAATAAATGAGCTTTAGTTAATAAAGAAGAGAAAAACAGTAATTGAAAAGTAGAAAGGTACAAGAAGGAAATTCATTAAGTTTTGTAGTATGGGCCGTTACACAACCTGTGGGATGCAAATTGATTATCCTTATTTGTGTGGTTACTCATATGCATTTTATTCAAAATTATTTATGAATATTTAGACAAAATATATGTGTAGAGCAAAGACTGATAAAATAATTTGCAAGGTGCAAAGCTTATTGTCTTACATAACAAAACTACTGACAGAAGAAATTAATATGTTGCACTGGACCCAGAGCAGGGTTGTTCACCCTGAGTTGTGACTGCAGAATACGTTTCACTTGAGAGACTTGAGAAGTTTTTCCTCCGAGCTAGCAATTCTATGTACTCATATGGTTCCAGTAATGCCTGTTTCTCTGTGACTGTGATGATTTAAAACTCATGGATCAGGATCTCCACCAATCCTTCCTGATTCTGTTTTGATTCGTGCGTGTGAGCATGCACACATACATATATATTGATACACAAATGCATAATGGCAGAGAGGCAGGGCACAGGAGACTAGTAAAAAAGCATAAAGGGTTTTAACAGGAAGTCACAGGTTCAAATAACTCTGATACTGACTTGGTGTAGGTGCCACCTTGCCTAAGTGAAATGACTGGAGAATCCCCAGTGGTATCGCAGAGCTGTGCTTATTGTATGAACTGGGGGGAGGTTTGCGGACAACAAGCTTCTAAAAGTTAAATGGAAGACTAGTCTATGCGGTTCCTATTTAGGACCGTAGCTTTAAGTACTAAGATACAGGTCCTCAAAAGTATTTGAGAAACCGAACTGAATTAAATGTCAATCAAGTACAAAAATAGGAGTAAGATGCTGGAATGCCTTTTGGAATTGTTTGAGACATATGTGTAAATACAGTTGCCTTGGATCCATTTGTGGATATTGTGCTAACGCTGGTTTTCACACTTGTGGTCCTGAATTTTTGTAAGAAAACCATTGCACCTATCCAAGACATGGAAAAACAGGGAGAAATTGTTCTCCTGTGACCAAACACAGAGTGAAAAAACATTTTTCTGCCCAATAAGAAATTATCCTTTCATGGGAAGTTGTATTTTTGAATTCCAGCTATGCATAGGAACACCTTATTATTTCAAATTATTAACCATTAGTTCGAACGAAAAATATGTTATGTGGCTGTGGTTTTGACCAGACTGTGAAACTCTTATTTGTGCTGAGTAGTTTTCACTCTGTGAGTAGCTGCTCTGAAGTCAGTTAGGGGTAGATGGTGACTTACATTGGTGTGCAGGTCTTCACCTCAGATTGCTGGGAAGACAGTGGAGCTGCACATGTGAGTAGCTGCTCACTGGTGTAAATGAAAGGGCTCGCAATCTGACCGTCAGTGACGGTCAAAATCTGGGCTTGACATTTCAGGAAACTTTTAAGTGAGAATAAATTAACCACTTTATGCCAGATATCCACAGCAAGCCTTGGAGACCTCATAATCATGTGAGGAAATGTGCGTCTCAATATGGGAGGTTTAAATAAAAATAATTTCATTTGTATTCAGGTAACATTTTTATAGCATCAATTTTATGATAAACACAACAGCTGCAGCAAGATTGTTTTTCTTGCTGTAAGGCATAGTAGAGAGTGTTTGCCAATTTTCTGTCTCAAAAAAGGTGTCTTCACATCTTGATTTAGCCCTGAATAATTCAGCAGAATCTTTAATAACAGACTTGCATGTTGTAAAGATCCTAAAACATGTTATCACTTAAAGAGGCAGGAAGAAATTGGATGCTATCATAGGACTGTGATTTATAAAGAGTAGTTTTAAGGATATGTTGTATATTATTTGGTTTATCACGACTGACTTCTGCTTGACCTAGGTCAGAATCTGTGACCCTGAAACAACCTGTATTCCCTTGCTGAACCTTATAAAAGGAATACAGAAAAGAACATGCTTATCTATTGCACTTAATTAATTCTCTACCAAATACATTCTTTCTCCAAATGGCTGCTTTCATGGATGGGAAGGAAAGAATTAACATAGGGGAGCAGATCTCCCATGTCTGCAATTTCATCTATAAATAAGGAAAAGAGCTGTTTTGCCATGGCACATAGGAGGTACAAGAGCACCAGCCCCAGTTTACATTGGGATTAGCTACGTCTTTTGAACATTGTTTGAAATAAAAATAACAAGGGCTGACATGAAGACCAAGAGCAACTTCGGTACTGAAGCAATACGTATTTCTGTATTTTTCCAAAACTCCCATACTTTCAATTACAGTATATTTACAGTAATGTTTCCTGTCTCAATGAGGCCCAATAGTCTGGAGCAGTGATGGCGAGTTGTTTTGTCACCTAACCAAATCCTCAGTTAGCTGACAAACATGACACGCACCAAATACCTAAGAAAATACAGAATCCTGGGAGTAGTTTGTACATGGATGCTCCCGGAAGAATTTGCTGCTCCAGGGAAGGATAGTTTGGGCATGAAGTTATGTCCTAAGGTGTCCAGGCTCACTGTTAGAGATGGAGATGTGCAGCTGCATTATAATGCTATTCTCAGCCATGGAAGTGTTTGGGAGTGGCATGAAGTTTAAAAGCCACCAGCTTGGCCATCCCTGATTGAGAATACGCAGAATCACGTGAATTCTCTAAGTAACTTAAAGAAGTTATTCTTGATGCGCCCTTACTATTTGAATAAGCAACTTGGGGAGATGAAATAAGGTATGAACAGGATATCTTTTGTTGACAAACACTCTAACATAGGAAGAGCGGAATAAACATTGGCTCGCAGCTTTGTCTCCGAGTTGCATGCCGAACACTAATCAGCATAGCATGGTATTTTCCTAAACCAAAATGGCTGCACAGCCATTAAAGTAATGGAAAATCTTTACAATGAGAACTTTCGCAAAAGGATATATTACATGTTAATCAAACTTACGGCAGCTGCTAGAAGGGATTGTCAGTTTCTTTTATGATGAAAATCCACATGGGGCCAATTCACAGTGCTGGCCAAGTTACAGGTGTCACATGTAAAAAACATGTAGTTGGTTTAAGATTTAATTAGGACTTTCTTCTCTGATCATAACACTTTAAAGGAAAAATACACTTAGGATTTAGTTTTCTTTGAGAGTGGTTATTAATTTGATGTGATTGATGTTAAATGGGAATTAAATCATAAATGTGATTATGCTTGTGGTTGGATGTTGTCTCAGCAGATTGTTTCTGCTTGTCACTTTTGAATGACTGGTGACGTGATATGGCATGTTGATTTTTATTATTGCTTAAAGATTTCACTTTATCATCATTTGTCAGGAAACTGATTTTCCTCTTAGTCCCATTAATATTAAATCTGTCATAACTAGATTAGGATAGAATTGTTATCTACTGAACCTATAAGCCCTAGGCTAAATTTTACTCCCAGGAAAAAGACAGCATAATAATACAGAGGGGAAAATCACCAACTAACAAAAAGCAAAGCTGGAATGTGAATACTAATAGATGAGCGCATTTC
>VYZM01022667.1:4424-19702 GCA_013398915.1 Dromas ardeola | reverse complement strand
AACAGATTTCAGAAGTGTTTACACCTGAACTGGAAACTCGCTCTTCGGTGGTAGAATAGGTAGGAAAAAATACTAAGATGCAGCATTCAAAGATGGAATAAGAATGCTGTATCTTTTTAAGATAGTAATTTACAAGTTTAGAGAGGCAGTCATTTTGATTTTCCTGACAGAAAACTTGCTTTTTGTCAAAGACACTAGAGGACCATACACCTCTGTGGGCACCCACTCCCACACACACACAGACATTTCGGTTCAGAACGCACCTAGAGGAATTGTAGGACTTCTGTCAACTTACAGACTGGACCCAATGTCACTAACAGATGTGCTGCCCTCTTTCATCCAGAGAATTGTTGAAGATTGCTTGGTGCAATACCCTTTTACAATCAGAGTCAGGTCTGAAGCCTGCTAGGTCAATTAAATGGACTTCTGTGGTCTCACATCAAGCCTTACATTTGTTGCTCATTTGCACTAACCAGTATTCTTCTCTGGTGCTTATTTGATGCCCATTACTGTGATATCTGAGAACAAAGATCATTGAGAACAGATACTACTTCTAGCAGAAAACAGAATTTTGTATTGTTGTAGGACCAGAAGAATCCTATTAATCCACAAAGCACATCAGGGTACGTTCCACACAATGCAAGCCATGTGCATTCTCTACACAAACCACAGCACACAGTGGAGATAGCTGGGGCATATCCCTTTGTCTGAAAAAAACAAAAAGAAAAAAATCCGTGGGTTTTTTTTCAGAAGTCTGCAAAAAAAACAACCAACCCAAACAGCTATTTAAAGCCAAAGTTTTTCTTTCTACATTAAATTTGGATATAAAATAAGTATAACCTTGAAAAATGTGTGAGGGTTTTATACACGATCACTGCTTTTGTATTAGTCTCAAGCCTAGTATCCAAGTTGTTAGAACCATCTTTATTATGGACAAATTTATAGGATTTAGACATCTCCCTGCTTGATTGATCTGCCATCTACTATCAATCTTTGAGCCACACTGTGCAAGGTATGCCATCAATTGCAAATGACACGCAGCAGGGCAGATGTCTCTGGATGCTCTAGTTCCTGGGTTTCTGAGAACCACTGTACGATAGAATATTGTTAAATGAAGAAGCTAAACTGAAGTTGATTTTTGTTCTAACAATACCGATAATTTACAGGTCTTCTAAAATATGCTTTTTAGACTTGAGAAATTAGTCAAAACTAAAGCTTTCTTGCAAACGCTTCCATTTAAAAAAAAAAAAAAAGCCTTTTTTGGTGATAAAATTTCACTCTAAAAGTTCCTCTTCGGTGCTAATGATTAGTAACAAAAAAAATTCAAAAGTGAGACACTCCAGCAACAAGCAGAGGAAAGCAATACCCCAAGAACATTAATTGTCTAAATGACTGAGTATGACAGATTATTCAAGGGCCTTTTCCACAAGAGAACCCATTTTCAAAGAAAGTCTTTTAATATGATACAGTGAGACTCTGAAATTCAGCATGAGGCACGTTAGGCTGCAGTACTGTTTTGTTTAGACGATCTGTGACTTCAAATATACTCGAGTAGCTTTTGCTCGCATGTATTAGCTGTATTAGAGAACCAAAGAAGGAAGGGATTAGATTCTGCACTGTTAATACAGAAAAGAGGCGAAAAAGCAATTGAAATAAGTGGAATTAAAGCAGAGTAAAACGAATCAGAGATCAGAATCAAGCCTTTGTTGAAAAAGCTTATGATGTTGAATATTAAATTAATCTAATTTGCACTGTCTGATGGTGGCCATTAGTGCCTGAAGTAGAGGCAATGAAATGCTAATGTGATTAGTTAGGAACACTAAAAACAACCAGTACATTTTTCCTTTGATTGTCTGTGTGTTTAAGAATATTTCATTACTTCTGCTTCCTTTGAAATAAGGGTAAGATATAAATCATAGGCACAGATATAACTAGTGGCTGTGACATTTTGTTACAGAGTTTAATTACATGAATCATAAAATATTGCTACAATTTTCCAAACTGTTAAACCTTAATTAATATGAACCCACAGGGACCACCTTGATGGTTCATAATACTCTGAAATCTCTCCTCCTACAGTAGTACTTCATATGGTTGAGGAGTGCTTTATAATTTACAGAGCGTGATCAATTATTAGAAATGAAGCCAGACAAATTAATTTAATATAAATGGGGTTGTACGGAGTTTGACTAATTCTTTTTAATTACCTATATGTTATTTTTTCAATAGTCTAACAAAGGGAACCATTATTCTTCCCCATGTACAAATTCATTAATCTCATTACTCTGCAGTATTAATATAATTTTATCACACATTCCAGAAGTGGAGCACATTGACAAACCATAATGAATCACAGCATTAGTGTACTATCACTACATTAATTTCAGGACATGCCTAGCTCATCTGCAATTTACGTTGAGACTTAGTATAAAATGAGCTGAATAAGCATGTAATTATGACATCTGCTTCTTTTCAGGTACCTCTTTGTAAATCAGTGACAAAGGAATAACAGGTTTAAATATGTGTTAACACTCTGATAGCATGTATAATTGCAATATGGCAATGTGTAATGAAGATTAAATTAGACTGTAGTGTACCTGACATATGCAAGAGCATAATTGAACCACAGTAATTGTGGAATGAAAAAGACTATAAAGTACTAATATTTCAATTCAGTAAGGTACAACCGGAGTAAAGAAGAAATATTATTAAAATGGTGATGCAAACAAGTACATTATTTTTATACGGAAACATTAGTTATGTTCATAATTTTTATCTTCAGTATACTTAACATGTTCTTGGTGTTAGGTAAAATTTTCATAGACTCTGCTGTTTTGATCCCTTTTGGATTTCGGGTATCTAGGCCCTGATTCTATGCTTCCTCTCTACAACAGCGGAAAATGCCCATCCCGTATATATGGAATACTACTGGTGCGTGGGTTTATGAGGTACAGGAACTGCCTTTCAAAGTCAGATCTACTGTGGTGAACAGCATCCATTTACTGAAGCCGTGTCCCTGAATCAGGGGTTTGAGGAAGGTTACGTGCTTTGTCCTGTATGTGAGACACTACCTAAAACGTACGGGAAATCAAGCTGTAAGCCAGAGGGTACAGCAAATTATTAACTACATTTGAACTGAAGTCATTATCACATAACGGGTAAAATATTTATTTTAGCTTTGCATCGTGTTATATTTCAACTTCAAATCACTTGTGGAGGACAATTGGTTGTAAAGGTTAGTAAGAGAATAATAGGTTTTGCATTAAATACTCTTAGTTGAACAAAAATACACAAAATCCGTGAATATGACTCCTGTGAAGTCTACGATGTTGTACCAGATGTTTACATTATAACCTAAATTATACTAGTGTAATTTAAACAAAAATGTCTTCGCTATATGAACACAAATTAAGACATTCATATACAAAAAGATATTATATTAATTAGTTCTCATTATTGTATTATATTAAATCATTCTCATTGTGAGAATGATTGCTTGCATCTCATAAACACAAAAAAATCTTCATGCTTATGATGGCACATAATATTTTAAATACAGTCTGGGATGTCTCTGTCATATATTTACGTACATATGTGCACACACCCCAGTGCATATATTTATAATGAGACCACACAGTGTATTTCTCCTGAGAAATGATGTGTCTAGGAATTCTGCAGCTTCTTAGACTTTCTTCTGACAGCAGCTTTTCTTTTGTGCTACCAAGTTGGAAAACAACGGTTCCTTCAAGTGAAACTCACACAGGAATATGTTAAAAATAAATTTCAAGCTGTATAGAAGGATTTCCAGTGAAGCCATCAGAGCCTGAACAACAAATAAAACAACGTGTGACCTTCCAGAGAAAACTGACTTTTTTTAGCTCACGCTAGATTCCCCTCTTTCATAACTTTCTATGGCTCTTATTATACAACCGGCTAAATGAATTCCCTTGTGATATTCCTATAAAGGCACGGTAAGCGGCCAGATCGGCCTGTGCCACAGAGCAGGTTTCAGCTGGAGCGCAGACTCCAGTTTGCTTGGAATTCCTCGCGCAGGAAGTTTACTGAGCTTCCCATGGCCAACAGCCACGGAGTCTCGTTTGGGTTGGACAGGGCCCTAAGAAAGCACGCTCTGGCAAATATTTTCAAAAATTTCTCTTTGCAAGTCTTTCTAGTTTTCCGTGTCTAATCTGTAACTACACGTGCACAGTCGAATACACACATACACCCATCCTCCATTAATAACAAACACAACTTAAGCTGCTTTATCAAATTGATTTTGAGTAGCCAGATGCATATAGAAAGATAAATACTATTTTAGTCTTGGTATTGTCAGACTGAAATTGCAGAATAGCTCTTTCTGTAATTCTACTGCTTATACTTGCTAATTTTCAAATCTCCTATCGTGTTGGCTCACTGTTTTTTTTGGATCCTGGGTTTTAACTAACAAACTTTCCATCTGATGATCAATAAAAGCATTAATAGAAGTGTATGAAATCAGAGCAGAAAACGTCGAACTCTCAATTTAGTGGAATGGTGGAATTTTTTTATGGTGATCTGAGTCAATAAACAGAAATATTAGAAGAACTTAACCACCATTATTTTAGAACAGATTATTAGTAAACCTGGTCTTTTTTATGCTAAAAATGCTAAAGCAGCATTTAAACAACACTTTTTGTTAGAACTGGTAAAAACAGTAACGTAAGGGAGAATGGATTTTACTCGAAATAGTACAAACTCAATTGTTATCTTACAAAAGTACATATAACTCCTGGGAAACAGAAGTCTCAAAGATTTTTGAAACTATAAATTTGCTATGTAAGTGAAACATCAGTATTTTTATAAAGGTAACTTCATACCAATATAAATATAAGGTTTGTTTAAATTGAATAGTCATAATAAGGAAAATATAGAAGAATTGTAGGAGCTGTAATTTAAGCTGGAATTATGGAGAGAAAGCTAAATAATGCCATAACCTTTTTCTGATGTGCTGGAATATAAATACCAAAAAAACCCCTAAGCATTCTTCTAACAGTTTGTATGAATTATAATTTCAAAAATTTCCCAAATTAGGCTGAAAAAAGTACTTCCTTCTGCAGAAAATTTATTTAGTCATCAAATTTACAGGAATGACAATTAATAGAAACTTTCAAACATTTCTTCTATTATCTGAAAATTATTAACCTATAGAAATATTTTAGTCATGTAATGTTAATGTCAGCAGAGTTTAGGAAATGAGCGAGACTTGCTTTTTATCGGAATTAAGACTGAATAAAGTGAAGGTTACTTTATTGATGTTGAAGGAATTGCAGGTTCTCTTCTCCATATAGATGCAGGCATTTTCTCCATAGTCCACTTGCTAGTGCTTTGTTTTATTTTGTTTCGAAATTTGCTGAATGGCAGAGAGGACCTACACATCACTTCCTTTCTTCCACCAGTTTAAGGCATCTCACTTTCAAGAAGTTTTCCTGGTATTTACCCTACATTTTCCCCTTTTTACATTAATCTTCTAACTCCTAGTTATATCCCATGAACATCACTAGATAATTCTTTTGTCTTATTTGTGTATTTATATTCTCGAAATATTTATAGACTGTTACCATACCTCATATCCCCTACCTAGTCATTATTTGGCCAGTCTGCGTTACCTCTCTTAAATCTTTCCTCATAAATCTCTTTCCCTTCACTAACCACTTTTGTTGCTGTTCTCAGAATTCCCTTCGTTTTTCTAGGTCTCTCTCACAGTGAGGTGGCCTATGCTGGACACAGTGTTCCAGATGTGGTTGTCTTCAGAGCCATGTCAACAGTGGTCATTACCTCACTGCCCCACACAGTGATGTTTCTGCACAGACAGTGTAAAATTGTTTTGGCTTTTTTTTTGTGTATACATACTTCTCATTGCAAACTGATGTCCAATGTCTTATTAGGCAACAGCGTTAAGAATCTTTGTGTTATTGTTTCTCAGGTTTCTCTCTTCAGATTGGATTATACATGTTTATTTTCCTTGCATATATGAACAAATGAACCTACACACACACGCGCGCGCGCACACACACACACTGTTCCATCTCCATTGCCTAACACATGCCGAGCGGAGATAAAATACTCTCCCTTCTCCCTCACATTTCCTGATGGGTACAGACCTAAGTTCTGGGGCCATCAGGAAGATACTGATGTTACTTCTATCCAGGATGTCTTGCCTCTTTTCTGAGTACACAAATATGTGGGCTAAGTTATGATCGAGTCTTGAGGATACAATTCTACAGATGTTTAAGACAATATAGTTTGATTTTCACAGTCCTGTTCTCCTCCTATCATTAAATATGTGCTGCCTTTAGAGGCAGTAATACGGTTTGGGAAGCTCAGACAGACAAAAATGAATACATTTTTTTTTGGTTTAATGTGCTTACGTTTTATCCAGATCAGTTCCCAGAACTGACTGACTGTGCAGACCCAGGAATATGAGTAAGGAAGGGGGAGGGGAGGCTTGGCAAAGGCAGGGGCAAGCTAGACCCCTAGCTTTGGCTTAAATTGGTTTAAAATAGCAGGGAAACTGCTAACATTAACAGTAACTGGTAACAACAGATATGTACTGTCACAATCCAATGAAGAATTGTGATATTTGCTATTGGTAAACAGCGAGTTCGGTCATATATTTTATTTCATATTCAAGTACCTGTGTTTAAATCTATTTTTATCCTTACCTTCAATAATCATAGTGTATATATATTGGATAAAAGCTCTTCATTATCATATGCTGAGGTTTTTTGCTCCTTATTGTATATGTGCATTAGTACTTCACACATATACATTTCATGGGTTTAACCAAGTGGGGTTTTTTGGCATTAGTCAAACTTTAAAACAATTTTCACATATATAGCAGTTTTAGTAAATTAAATCTATGTGAATTGATGGATTTTCATTACTCGAAGTAGTGGCCAAATTCTTAATTATTGCAGCTGTAATAATATCGAAATACAGAACTTTTCAAAACAGCTTTATTGATTTTAATGCAATGTTTAGAAAACTCTGCTTTTTGTTGAGCAATAAGCCAAAAAAGATCCTGACTTTTTCCTCTAATGGATTCAAGTTTTGCCTTTTTTAGTTCATAAGTTAGCACAATAATATTCAAAGTATTTAAAGATGTCATGATGACTCTGACTTGTTGTAGAAATAAATAAAGATGGAATCCATATGTTTTTCTTTTGATGGATTAAGGGCCATGTTTACAACAACATAAGTTTACACTGTTACTGGCCTCAAGTATCCTGCAGACCTTCATGGGTCAGCTCCTGCAGAGGCTCATTCTTACTCAAGAGTACAATTACAGTAACTATTTCCATGGTTAGGGAAACAGTCTGTTCTGAACAGAACATACAGCATGATGTTGATGTATTCTTTTTTTTTTTTTTTACAAGTTTTTTGTAGTTGTGAACAATTTTTTGTTTCCAATAGCAGTACTTCGGTATTTAGTGATTTACTATAGCTATGGATTAACATTCCTCAAATACCATTAAAATATTTTGTATGTGTTCGTTTTATTTTGAATGGAGGTAGATTGTTCTTGCGTCACAGGTAATAGGCAGGCCGATTTTTTTAAGAAATATGAAGTCTCATTTTGTATCTGCTGTCCTTCCTTTCTCTATTTCTCTGTTTAAAAATCTCCATCGCAGCGTTATCAGTGCTGCAAAGGCCACAGAATGAAGCTGTAAGCAAACGATTCCCAACCGCAGTTCAGAGAATATATTTAGGAGTCACATCTTCACTGGCTTCATTTTGCTGCTTTTGATTTTCTCTGGAATTAGCAACAGATTAATCTGGATAATATTTTTACAGTGGTCATGATGTATTGAGATAAATGTTGAGCTCTTGCACATGTTTATAAGGTCAAGTTTTAAAATGTATATATTTATTCCTGTTAGTGTCACAAGGCCACAGTTTGAAGAGTACTCAGTCTTGATGAGCAATTCTTGGTATTGATGTTTATAGACTCCAGTCCATAACAGGAAAAAATATTTGCTATTGATCACTGCCAACTGTCAGACTGGTTTTGGCCAAGCTTACCCCCAACAAGCATTGCTTTACTCCAATAGCCATACTGAGTTAAGTGGATGACTCCGTGTCTAGCACTTAATACGGGTGTACAGGCCAGTTTGACAAACAAAGAGGCTGGCCCAGTTTCCCAGCCTTTGGAATAAAAATCTGCCCTAGCTGAAGTTCTGTATCTTCTATGGCTAGAGAGCAGCACAGAGATGTTCTCATTCCACAGTTCCCTCAAGGCCTAATATGGCAGAAAAGAGAAACATAAATAATACAAACTGCAGAGCACGTTTCCACTGAAGGCTCTCCAGGAAGATCTTGGTGCGGGATATTCATGAGTTTCCTTGCAGTGGTGCGGTTTTGTGTGTTGCATCCATTTCATTCAAGAAATTGAAAGTGTTGAAGTACGCAGTAAATTAGGATCAGGAAAAAAATGATAGCAGTAATGGCAGATGTTAGCGTGCTTTGTATGTAATGTTTAAAATTACTTTGGAAACACTATGTTGGAGGATCATAACTGTGGAAGCAACTTGAGTAATGGAAGAGGGGTTTGTTTTCCTGCAGTGGATTAGGAGATTTTGTTCTGAAGTTAAATGGAAAAAAATAATTGGTATTTCCAAGATAAAGAAAATGGCATTTCAAAGATATAAAAAAAATCTCTTAGCTTTAAGGAGAGGACAGAAAGCCAGACCATCTTCTGGGATTGCTCTCTATTTACGCATTTGCAGGTACTAAATATCTGATGACCAGTCTATGGCTTTTCAATAAGTCTTTCACGTTTTTGACAGGCAAGCCAAAAGCTGATTGTGACTCAGAGATACGGAGCCTGTTTCTGTAAGCATGCTGAGCACCATGTTCTTCCTTGCTATATTACATGTTTTCTGTGGTATTTTTTTCAAATTTTCCCCAGAAAGAAATAATGTTAAATTAAAAGTTTGTTTATTTAATTATTTTTTTTAGCCTATACATGGGCATTTGCACGTGATGGGTTTGCTTTGAGCTCATTTCAAATGATAACAATTTACTTGGTGAATTTGTATTATATATGAAATTCCAATACATATAAAAATTTTGTTCTTTTTTAATTGGTATTATTTGTTGTTTTCAAAAGTCATTTTAAATTACTTTTGATGGTTTCGGCTACTCAAATCTTAAAACAGATCAAAGGACATGATTCCTCTTCTTGCAAAACTTGTTACATTTACAAAAAGAGTAGCGCTACTGAGCTATTATTTTTCTTAGACATAAATACATTATGGAATTATAAGTACCTATTTAGAGAATTAGAGGTTGCCTGTAAATGGTCAAATAAGTTAAGTGTTGTTCTTGTGTTCTACAAACATGACTTCCCAAAAGCAGCTGCATTGTGCAATATTTCCTGGACCATTATCTACAAAATGTGTGGTCATTCATTTGACAGTCGTTGCCTGGAGAAAATAGTGGGAATATTATTAACGGGCTTCAGCTTTTTATTATCTGCATGGTAGGCTTGCTTCAGCACAGGAAAGCTGTCAATGACCACATAACGTGCTATTTGATGTGACACTGGGAAAAGGTTAGGTGGTTCCCACATTAGAGCAGTCGTTTCTGTTAGCACACCAGTACTCAGTTTTATGGTGTATTGAAAGAAGCCACTTGGGAGGCAGACTTGGTCTTTAGAGAAATGACTGATAATAACAGGTTGGAATATGGAAAGCAAAAAGTCTTAATTACATCATATATGAACAGAAACACACACAAAAATTTAGAGGTCAAACACTCAGCTGTTACAATTTGGCAAAGTCCAGTTAACTACTGAGGAGGCAAAAAGATACTGTAACATTAAGGAAAAATGGATCCCCTGGTGACTTATCTCTGATATTTAAAACTAATCTCTGCAGTGCTCATTTTGTTGCTTTTCTTCATAAGTAACATTTATTAAGGCAGCAGCGGTAGGTGGGACAATGCTAAGACCAGAATACTGCTTCCTTTAAATTTCCCAAACATGATTCTTTTCTGCTGTTCATATCTTTAACAGTATTTTCCAACTTTTTCAAGATTTTTTGCAAGATTTTTGGGAGAGAGGAAATATACTCAGGTTTATAGCTTTGTTCCTTTTGCAAGGCATGCTGGGAGCTCAGCTAAATTAAACCTTGCCGTTTCCAGTTACTTTATGCTATACAGACTGCTGGAAAACAAATGCTGTAAATTGCAATCTCAGGAATTTTTGAGAGAATGGTCCCACAAATGAGTCAGCTAAAGTAAAAAATTAGTATGTCAGACTGAGAATTAAACTTAATCCAGTGTTCGAACGTGTGAAAAGAGTCATAAGTGAAGATAAATGAGTAACTCACCAGCCTTTCTCTCTCTTGTTTTCATGTACCACATAATCAAACAGTTTTGGATTGTACAGATAGTTTTTTGAGTGTAAAACTGTGGAATAGGTGTGGAATACAAAGCCTGAAAAGCTAGATTTTCAGTCAGGATATTTCACAATCTTTAGTCTTAGAAGCGTTTTCATTATAATATCTTGGTTTCACCTATTTCCTTTTTAAAATGTCACATGGTCAAATTTAGAAGTTAATATAATCTGTCCAAGAGTAGGCAGAGAACAGATTGGTATCATCTATGTTAATGTGTATACTACTGTATAGATTTAATATTTACCTGATCTCCTAATTATTTCTCTTATTGCCCCTGTTGTACATCACTTCTGAACATCGCTTATAGAACCTATTGTAAATAGCAACTGACAATATAATTCCCACTTAGATAACCCATAAAACTAAAACTTGAAAAAAGAAACCAGCTGGAATATGAATGATTAAGTCCTTGCTTTGTTCTTTCACCAGTATAAATTACACTAAAATGGAATATTTTATATTTAGTAAAAGTGAAAATAGCTTTAGAGAAGTCTGAAGACTAAACTGACTTTCTTTATTCCATAGTTTACACATGTTCAAAGACACATTACTCTCGAGCTCTTTTGCATAACCAGAAGAAAGTCTGTGGACAAAAGCAGAGAGAGAAGAGAAATCCTATGCAGCGATATGTTGGTTGAGAGGTGGAAGGAATGCCTAAATTGTCTTGTGAGGACAGCCACCTTCAAGCACCTGTTCTGCCTGGGGAGAAGGTGGACACGTACATGCACACCTCAAGTGTGCGCAAATTCTGGTGTAAACATGTGGACATTAGAGCTCAGCACTCAAGCTAATTTTAGGCGCCTCAGCCAAATTTATATGAACAAGAAATCCTTAAAAATGGAACTTTGATTAAGTTGGTTTTTTTTTTAGTAAACATTCCAGATCCCTGCCCATGTTTGTTCTCAGAGAAAGCATTATGTAAAATAAAACAGAGATAAGTTTTTCAAATACATTTTGAAAATTTACAAGTAAATAACTAGTAAGTGCCTCTAGCAGTTAGATCTGCAATATGGTCACCTTTGGCACTAAAATACAATTTTTCTTATTTTGTAATAGAGAAGGGACAGCACAAACAAGGAAGAGATATAGCAAGTACTCTCTCTTTTTGTCTTGTTGTTTGGTTGGTTTAGTTTGGGGGTTTTGTGATGGTTTTTTTTTTAGCAAAAATTGAAAACTATATTATAAGTGACTTGAGGAGAAAAGTCATGTAATATATCCACAACAGAAGATGTCATTTGTTCCTAGTACAGCAAAGAGTAACTTGCAATCTAGGGAAATAGTTGTGCGTGTAATCACTTAATCTAGCAACACAGTAATAATTTAGATTAGAAAGATCTTATCATACAAAACTGTGGTTTTGTATGTCCTTGAACAGTCCAACTTCAGAGTGAGAGTTTATATCTCTCATGGTAAACTTGAGCCGTGCTGCAGGTGTTTTAGTTTATCACTGAAAGGAAATGACTTTTTTTACACCTAATTTAAACTGAAGCTATTCACAGTTTAAAATGTTCGGTAACAGTGACCTCTGTAATGACTAACACATTGCAGGTGGTCCGATAGCAGGCCAGTGGTTCGTGTTTGCTATTGAAAGAGACAGAATTAAATGTCCACCCCAGAGTTGTTTTCTTCCGTTTATAGTATGAACACAACAGCTGGCACAAAAGTAAGCCACAATTAAAGGGCTTCTGAAAAGTTGCAATCTCTTTAGTTCCTGCAATAGGAGAGGTTTCCTGTTGGCATCTATTAAAAATTTGTCATTAAATTTGAAAGCAGAAATCCTGGTAAATATCTGCAACCTAAATCTCTGTATTAGACTTCTGATACTTAGGTTCCAGTCCTGCAGTCCCTGCTTAGTCCTTCAGGCAAAACTCCTATTTGTTCTGTAGGGTTTTGTCTTGGAGGACTTGAAGTGCTTTATCAGACCTATGAAAGCTCCACCAAAACTCTTAGCTTTCACAAGTAACTAACTGAGAAGGCAGTTCAGTGCTCCCATAACACCATATAAAGCAAAACTGGTGAGCCCAAAGCTCTCATTTTAGCTTATTTTCATTTTGACAAAAGTTAAGCATCTTTACTGTGCAGCTGCTGTGCAGTTATTGCAGATGTGTGTAGACCTGTGCAGTACCTGGGCCAGTCACAATCGTTGTCAAATGGTCCCTTGATTTATAATTCAATTTCTTTGTATTGCTTACTGAATTCTAGTATTACATAAACAGAGCTGATCCTGAATCCCTTTTGTACAGTGCAATTAGAGAGTCTAACATAATTCTGGGAGCACAAAAGTACTTGGTAAAAATGGGTGAGAAATTTAGGTACTGTCAAAGGACAGCTTTCTATGCAGGAACAATTCTGCTGTTTCTGCTATTTGCCTTGGAGTGACATAAATTGTTACATGAACTTAAGAGCTCTGAAAGTAAAAGTGAATCTGCTTCACAAAAGATAATAGCCTTCATATCTCAGAAAATGTTTCTTCAGGAGGTTTCTTCAGCAGAAATTTAAAACAGCCATCTTTTCATAGAAGACAGGATAACTGACCATAGCAGTGAGGAGGTATGATACACAAACAGAAGTGGTTCTGAAAAGTATGTTTCAAATTATTTGATGTGTCAGATACTATCAACAAGCCTTTTATTCAACAGCCAGGATTAGGATTAATCATCACTTTGTGAACTAGTTCTTAATGAAAAATAGTCATCTTACTAATAGGATGCCTGGATAGGACCCATTTCACTGCTTTGCTAACTGTGCACAGATGAGAATCAAGGGAACTCTGTAGTGTTATGTGAAATACATCAGCTGACATTGCTTTTTGCTGCATGAATGAATGTAGACAAAAAAACTTCACAGTATGAACAGTAGATAAAGTAAACTGAATGCTAATTGGAAAAGGAATTGGAATCCAGATCATTTATGTGTAGAGCCATAAGAGTAATCTCTCTGGGTCAGACTGAAAAACTGAAGTGAAAATTGGCTATACCAACCACTCAAGAGACTTTCATTATTTATTTAATTCTTTTATTCACTTTGGAATGATATATAATATGGTTTTTAGGTTTCTCTTCTGGGAAGAGGGAAATTTGCATTTGAATTCTGTCTGGCAGAGAGTGGAATTAACTGATGTTCCCTGTCTCCTAAAAGAGGGCCATCCTCTGCTGTATCACCTTCTGCTAGATGTTACCCTGGAAGTTCTACTGGGTTTTATAAAGGCTTTCTGAAAATGAAATATTTCTTTCAGATCTTTCTCATATTGAATGGTCATTCACACTGCATGAAGTACACCTTTTTCTCTTAAATTTTCTCAGTTTGTGCAGTAAATTTCCAGTTGAACCAAAACAGGCTCCTTGTACAGCTGTGTGAACAAATAGTTTCTCTCAGACTCTTTCCTAACCCTCCCTCCTATACACATTCAAGATCTAAAAAGAAAGTACTATGACAGATGTATGGCTAATATACATTTTATTTATTATTTGATGATAGATCCAAGGCTTATTATAGATACTAGAAAGAATTGCATTAATATCATTCCTATATTCATAGCAGGTTTTCATTGTCAGATCTTTATTCTTTGATTAAAAATAATTAGTTTTTCGAAGTCTTTTGATGTCTATACTTGTTCAAAATTATTCAAGTTGGTATGGTTTCTGACTAGGAACGACAGTGCGACATGGGCATCTTCTTTATTTATGTAGCTTTATATATTTTATATATCAATATAATTGTTCACAGTTTCAATTCCTTTAAGATTCTGTCATGTTTCAAATCATTTGTATCACATGTATACAAAATTATAGAGAGAAATATGTAGATTTATGAGTCAAAAATTCCATCATTATTCTTTTCATAAGCTATACCTTGTATGGTACCCATATAAATAATATATTTGTATCTTTTGTGGCTGTGTTACATAAATAACACACAAAATTAATACTTAGTCCTAACCCACCTATTTTTATATCTTTAACACTAAAAATTTCCATTCGCAGTTAAAGTCTGTACGTATATTAGCAAGGGTCTTTATTGTCTTGAAATTAAAGCTTTTGAAGTTTCTTCCTCCCTGAGACACAAAAGAAAGCATATAGTTGACATCAAAGTGGAGACATACTGCTGACTAGTAATTATGGTAGCTTAACGTTGCCCAGTCCCCACCCATTTACAAGCCTGACTTTCCTTTCCTCAGCATGTATTTATTTTGATCAACACCTTTAGAAATAACTGGACAGCCCAGCTACTTACAAAGTTCCTGCAAAATTTGGTTGGAAATCAAAATACTGTTTTAATAATTTTTCTTTATATATCATTTTGGCTTTTTTAAAACCTCATTTAATTACTCTAAGTAAGTTGTAACTGTTAGCTGGGTGTTGCCAGATGTGAAACCAGACACAAGGGTGAGATTTTACAATTTAAGCGCAGCTGCTTAAGACAAAATCTGGTTTAGGACACAAGAGATGGATTTAAAATACTACATTTATATTAAAAATAGCAGGGATTCATATGCAGGACAGCTAAAGGTCTTCTTGGCAAACTTACTAATTTCAACAGAATGCATCCAATCAAAGTCTAAAAAAGGCTTCAAAACCCAGCAAATAACATTTGCCATCAGTCTTCTCCCCCCATCCACCACAGTAAACATACAAATGCAGGGCACTGCTCTGTTTTCAAGTTAAAGTCTCAATGCTTTCTAATGCGTGTAATTAGTAAGGTGAGTGCAGGAACCAAGGATGAAATGCCTCTGCATCTTGGAACAGTTTTAAACTTTTCTAAGTACCAAGATGATTAACTCAGAAGAAGTTTATTTATCTTGGGGACTTGAGTTGTACAGCTTAAGAGAGAATAACTTTA
>VYZM01022642.1:0-42561 GCA_013398915.1 Dromas ardeola | reverse complement strand
TAAAAATCTATCATTTATGGCTGATCTGTTAAGCAGCCATAGCTGTTGAGGTTGAGAAGGTGGGGATCTGGGCCGGGAGCATGGGTGCCGCCAGCAGGCCGGGGGCAGGGCTGGGTGTGGGTGAACCACCTCCCGCTGCGGGCACCGCTGACTGTTTCAGAATCCCAAATTATATGAGATTCTTCCTTCCACCTCTTCCACCTCGCTGTTTGTAAGTTTTAAAGTGTTTTAAAACATCAGTGTTAATATAATTTTGACTCTAGTGTTCTGTTGAACCAAACATAAACCAATAATTTATGTGTGATTGGGGCTAATTTATAATTAGCCGTTCTAAGCAGGAGACCAAGTCTATTTGTGTCGTCCTTTCCGCAGTAGCTCCTTTGCCACGTTGATGCTCTTTTCCACCAAGCTACTAAGCGCACAGCAAGGAATACTCACTCCCGTGTGTCTCAACTCACAGGTCAGCCCAACCTGCTCCCACTCACCCCTTCAGGAAATTAAAAGTCGAACACCAGGTCAGGAGTGTGCAAAGTAGATCTGATATGAACGACTGTTTATATTTTGCTATAATATTTTGTGGTAAGATTATCTCAGGGAAGAGAAAATGACTCTTCCAGACAAAAAAAGAATTCCCGTCAGTTTAAAACACTGTAATTCCCAACTGTCCTGCCTGTAATCTTTTCAATAGGTTAATATTTTGCAGCGATTTAGGGTAAGTCCGGTTGTCAGCAATTTTTACGCGCTGTCATGGGTAGCTCTGTCTCGCTTGCTGCTGTGACCAGTTCCTTGTCTCTAATTTTCACGGAGGGTTCTTGCAGAAAAATCCTGATCATGGCATGTGCTTAAAAATCGCCATTTTAAGCACTCAGCCACTATCTTCCATTTTAGAAGCGGCTGTCCACACGCAGGAATCCAACCAAATAAATACCTGTGTAGGCTGGCATTGAATTTGAGCTCTCTGCCTTTCTGAAAACAAGCTTTACCCAGTGTCGCACAGGCCAGCAGTTGCACACCGTGGTTGGGTACCTTTTCTTCCCTCTCTTTTATTTCCTTTGCTTGCATATAAGAGCAGAGCGGAGCCTTAGCGATGCTTGTGTACATTGTGTTACATCTTCCAGGTTCATGAAATTAAATCCACAATTTGACTTTCCCATGGCGACGGCGGGGCAGACCAGCCAGTGGAGGCAGGAAAATGGGAAACATGAGCCTGGAGGAAAGAAGGCAAAGAAATACCCGAAAATTGGAGCAGTGATAAATAAGGCAGAACAGTAGGGAAGAGCCATAAAACAGGAGGAGAGGCAGGAAGAGATAGAGACATTCCTTTCCTGATTGGAAAGAGCCTTCAGCGCCGGTCGTGTGTTACTATTTCTGACACTGGGCTGGGGATGGGGAGGGCAAACCTTTCTGCGTCAAGACAGAGGGGTACGGGCTGCGCGTCTGCTGCACAAGATCAAGTGAAGACTAAGAAGATAAAACCCCTGGTATGCTTAAGGGGCAGGGTGATGGTAAAGATCAGAAGAGTCTTCCTCCCTACTTGTCTTCCTGTGCAGCCCAAGGTTATTTAACTAAGCTTTTAGTACGCTCTGTCTTCTTTTTTTTTTTTTGTGTATGTTATGTTTTGTTTTGTTTCGTTGGAAGTACTCACAAGCTGTGATTCAGTAACAGATTTTTTTTAAAGAATGGGCTGCTGGTGTGGGTTGGGTTGCTCTGGTCAAAGAGGTGTTTTGATTTTTTCTGGGCTGCTGCCTGGGCTAGGGGACAGAGCAGCGGGGAGAGACACCGGTAACAGCGTGAATCAGCAGCTGATTCCTGGGCCGTCTTCTGGGTGACAGAATCATAGAATCATAGAATTGCCTAGATTGGAAGGGACCCTTCAGGTCATCTAGTCCAACCATCAACCTTACACTCACAAAACCCATCACTAAACCATGTCGCTAAGCACTATGTCTACCCATCTTTTACATACCTCCAGGGATGGCGACTGCACCACTTCCATTAGGGTAACTTCATTTCTTTTCCATGAGAAAATGAAATCGGGGTCTTACTATGGGTAGCTTGTGAGTAATGCAACTCACATCATCAGGTAAGATCAGGTAAGAGCAGGGATCAGGTAAGAATTGCAGGAGCATCCTCAGAGCCGCAGCAGCTGCAGAGCTTTAACTAAATGCAAAGTGTGCAAGCAAACGTTGGAAAGCAGATCCAAGAAGGCCTTGAGCCCAAAATCTTAAGTTTTGGTGTCCGTCCCCCCTTCCCCGCCCACCCCCAACTAACAGAAGATATTTATTTCTTATTACTTCTAGCTTTCAGCTACTGCAGTTACAACACTGATACATCTGCAGAAGGTGCAAGATTGCGTCTTTGAGGATTTTTAGGCTTCCAAGCGTATTTACAGCTAATCTTTGGGCCACTGGGAGACTTGCAGAAGGAAATGAGCCGTAACAGGCTGTAGCATGTGCTGGACGTCTCTATGCGCTGCTGCGTCCCCTCTATGCCTAGTCCACCTACTGCAGAATGGCAATAAAAAAAACTTACTCTCTTGGAAAAGCAAGCATCTGGCTGTAAATGCAACAAGACCTCCTCAGTGACACTCTGTGTACTAGGAAACATCATCTGGCAGACAGATATTTTCAGGAATCGCTATTAAAGCACTTGCCAACACCTTGAGTAAAGTCCAACGCTATCTATTTGTTGTTGAAAGCCACAGGAGATGCAATTTATGGCATTCTTGAGCTCCTCCCTGCAGATCCCATGGCCTTTTTGAACTAATGAGAGAGGGGGCTGAGCCCACAGGGCTGGCCTCTTTTAGCCCACCAATAAAACAGGTATTTTATCATCTAAAGGATTTAGAGTTTCTTCTGCCTGAATCCAACTGTCTTGCTAGTTAAAAACCAGTGTATGAAAATAACTGAGGTAGTTCTTGCCAATACACATGGATTAGTCCTCCTTGTGTAACCAAAAAATCCTCCAAAGTTTAAAATATACTTAAAGATACAACTTAAATTAGTATTGAGGGTTTCAATTTATTGAGAGGTTACCATGGAGGGCAGCTGCACAAACCCTCCTGGAGAAAATACTCTTATGTGAGATTTCACATCATTTTCTCACGGCATGAAAATTTTTTCAAGCAAGGAATTTTTTCTATTTGTGGCCTCAAAATATCAAAAAATGGTGAAGAATTTTGACAAAATGTGCTGCAAGTGTCATTTGGTGGAATATTATGGGTCTGTTTTGGTATCTCAGTCAGAAAGGTATTCTTACTCTTGCACGGGAGCGGTGTCCTCTTAACTTCTATTGTTGAACATCCTTTGGAGTAAGGCTTAATAAAGCTGAAGCTATGAGTTACTAACGATAAAGGAATACAACTATTGTTGTGTATAACATAAAAGGGCACCACGCTGGTCAACAGCTGTCTTTTTACTCTTGGAACAGAGTGAACCAAATGGCCAAACTGATTCTTGCTGTTGAATTTCCTTAGGTTGAACTCAGCTATCGTATGTTGCAGGAGTGGCCATGAATCTACAAGAAAGCACATTTCATAGAATCATAGAATCACAGAATCACAGGGTTGGAAGGGACCTCTGGAGATCATCTAGTCCAACCCCCTGCCAGAGCAGGGTCACCTTAGAGCAGGTTGCACAGGAACACGTCCAGGCGGGTTTTGAATGTCTCCAGAGATGGAGACTCCACCACCTCTCTGGGCAGCCTGTTCCAGGGCTCTGCCACCCTCAAAGTAAAGAAGTTCCTCCTCATGTTTAGGTGGAACTTCCTATGAACAGAATTGGTGCAGTAAATGCTGTTATTCTGCTGATTCCAGATCTTCCTTGTTTTTCTTTGGGCAGGTGCAGAGTTTATGTGAGTTTAAGTGAACATGAAGTTGGAGAAGTTAGGCGGCTGTAGACTAGATCTTCACTTTGGCTTTTAAAATATGGTTAGTTTGCAGTGCAATGGCTAGTTTTGCTCTTTTTTGGTACACTAACAGCCAGATGTCCTTTTCTAATTTTATTATTATTGTAATTTTCATCATGAATAACCTCTACGGTTCTTGGTTTGTTCCATATTGGTCTCTTCAACATCCATGGTGTGAGAGTGCATGCACATGCACGGAGTGTCCCCTTTACAGACCACCCTGCCCAGATCCCACCAGCTGACATCGCTGGAGCAGCCGCTGTGCTCCCAGCTCCTCCGGCAGGGCCAGCCAGGGCTTCAGATGCTACCGACCCCTGCGGAGAAATTGCATTCACTCACTGACTACTCCAGTATGTTGCTATTGAAAAGCAAGAAATTGCAGCTCTCAAAATCCTGGAAGGGAGCCATAGAGTACTGGCTGCAGGTCCTAAATGTTTTATTTTGTTCTTTATAGTAATTTTTTTTTTTTCTAAGGCTCCCCTGTTGACCTATGAAACATCTAGGGCACTTGGATTTCTGGACTGAAAGGCACTCAAAAAAAATTGGAATAGAGCCTTCACTATTTTTTTAAAAAAGTTCTCAGTTCATTTTGTAACCTCTGCCACATGCAGAATTCATGCTTGTCATGTGTAAAGGTCTCATCTGAATTGGTCCATCGTGTTCTGTGATTTCCTCACGTTTAAGGACTTAGGTATAAAATTACTATAACTGGCCGGGACAATGCCCTGCCTCACATCACATACGAAATGATAGGGTTTTTTTTAAAAAAAAATCTTTATGTACACATAGACATTCTGTATTTATCATATGTTTATCATTATGTTCCAATGAACATATCGTTATGTTCCGTTATAGGTCTTGGGCAAAGCAAGGTGATTTCTTGAATTCCAGTGGTTTAATTTTTCCAAGCTTTAAATCAGCGCTCTCCCTTAAACTGTTGATTGCGGACTAGATTTTGGTATAATATCTCCTATACTTGGGAGAATTTTTGCATGCTGAATAGCACATGAATTGTCTCTCCACAAACGGAAGCTGGGACCTGGGCAGAAGAAATGGAAAACTTCCCAGGGACCGAGGCTCAGACAAAGCACTTCCTAAAAGCTGCATTTTTATTTGCGTGCTTTTCCGCCAGTGCTTTAGACAAATGTAATTTATAAACTCTTGGACAAGCCGAATCTCCCTTTGTCAGGGCAAACAAAAAAACTAATAATGTAATCCAACTGTGATAAGGAAGGATTTGGAAAATCGAGTGACCCTGCCGCTGAAGCTGTGGCACTTGCTAGAAGCCTCAGTGTGCCCTCAACAAGCCACCCTCTCTGTCAGGGCGCTGTTGGGAAACATTTCCACTAATCCCATCATTCACTGCTGTGGTGGGAACCAGCAGGCTCACGAGCAAATCCACCCGCTAGTCTTCTTATCCTATTGAAAGCTCCACCTTATCCGACGGAATCAAAATGGCTCACGTGCAAAGTGAAGAGCAAGTGGGTTTTACCACCACTCGCGCCAAAACTAAATATGGATGAAATTGCACCCTGCCGGCACAAAGTGGGCTTTGCGCGGCTTTGCTCTGCAGCACCCAACCTCGGCTTGCTCCCGGCCTGATAAAACACTACGCGCTCCTTTCAGTGCCCCCTTTTTTTTAAAAACGGCAAAACAAAGCAGCAGTGTCTGCGCTGGAATGTGCTGCAGGTAGTGAGCTAAACCTCCAGCGCCAAAGTCAGCGAGAGGATTAATTTCATGCAGGAAGGTTGTTGCTTGGCGGGACTTCACAGGAATGCAAACCGAAGGCCCTCAAAGAGCCCACAACAAAGGGAAGAGCCACATGATCTCAGACTCCTGGTAGGATGAGGAGTGTTGGATTAAGAGCTTGGTCTACCTTGTAGAAAAGGCAGGAAACACTGTTGTACTGAAAAGCAACGCGAGCAGGGGAAAGATTTTGGGGCAGGTATTTTTTTTCCTGTATACCTCTTTTAGAAAGATAGTTGGCTAGAAAATCGTAGCCTTGCTAATGACATTTATGTAATACCTGCTATGATCAAATATCTATGCAACTTTTCTGATCACATGCCTAATGTGTTTTGAATTGTATTTTGTTTCCAGGTGATAATAACAGAATTCCAGAATAAACACCTGTTTTTAAATTCCTGGTTTTTTTTCTTGATTTATTTTCATTTTTATTTTTGGCGGGGGCACACCATTGCGATCCTAGCGGTGCTGACAGTCACCGAGCTACCTTTATTGACACGAAGGGCTAGAAGCGAACTACCACACCGTGCCACGCGCCGCTTTGCAGACTTGCAAGCTTTTAAGCGAGCTAGAAGGATGATCAGGTGGGTTAGGGATCAGCAGCAGACAAGCAGAAGACTGCTCAGGAGTGCAGCACACCGGCACAGTCGTACAAGGAGACCCTGCTATTCTGGGAAGGCGCTTGCTGGGTAGACTCTGGGTTATGTATTTAAAAGACCGGAGAAATAAGAGCAGTACACAGACCAGAACCAATGCGAAATTTGCCAGACTAAACTAGAGACAGGGACGGAGCAGCATTCAGTTTCTCTCAAACTTTCCCATAAAACCCAACAATACTACCAATTCTCCACCACAAACAACCTGGCTTTATGTTACCTACCATCCTCATCTGGATTCAGTTTCCAGTCACTGCTGCTTATGTCTTTAACATAAGAAGCCATGCAAATATATGCAATTATCAAATTACTCTTTCTGCTCAGTCCTCTACTCTCGTCAGTCAAACCATGCCATCCCTTTCTTAACCGTTTAAATTCTACGGCATACCATTTGAGTAACATTTTCCTGAATCTTTTCAACGTATAAACCTTCTGGACAATGTTTGAAAAATGGCCTAAATAATCACGGGTAATTAGTCTTCTCTATTGGTATTCTCTAATTCTCTCTTTCTTCAGCCAAGGTTTGAAACCACTCTTGGCTGCTGCAGTGCAACACAAGTGCAGGCTCCGCTGGTGCTGATCAGGGACCATGATTAGGGCATCTTTTTCTGGTTCAAAAATACAGCTACTCATTTTTTACCTATCTATCTTGTCTGAAAGAGTCAACTGCGTGGAGTACGTGGTTTTCTTTTCAAAGACACTATAGAGACAGCAATCCGTGGTGCTTACCAGCTTTTCTTTTTCCTTTCTTGAGAAGCAAAATTTCAAAGGGCTACGATTTTAAGGACTGATGTTAACTTACCGCTTCTTCAAGGTCCTCCAGCTTGAAGAATGATGCTACTGTTAAACAGCAAGGATCTCAAGACAAAGATGTACCAAATTATACCATAATTTTAATACAATTAAACCATTATGGAATTCTAAAAATAAGAAAAGAATTGATCACTAACTTTGTATAGAATGTTATTATTAATTTGAGATCAACAAACCAAGACTGGTTCATGTAATGTTTTATTCACAAGTAGAAAAAGTATTACAAAATGATTTATACAAGATTTTAATTTACATTCCTTAAACGAGTATTTAAAACAGCACTATAAGTCCCTAGACATGATACGTGGGCAGTCTAAATGCAGTGGTAGCGTATGTTTTCTATTGGCATGTACAACATTGCTTGCCACAGGCAATATAAAAAAGACCAATTTGGTTAAATTAAGGAAAAAAGTATATATACACAATATACACATATATATTTAAAGAGTGCTCTCTCCATTTTTTCCTCCCAATTTTCTCTCAAGCTGTCTGTCACTCATTTAAAGAAATGAGTATTTTTCTCTAGAGTTGCCGGACAAAAACAATTATACAAAGTGTAAATTCCAATGGGAAAACATACTTACTGTGGCAGATGCTGGCAAAACTTTTGAACATAGCTTTTTAAAGAACTGTTATGAGTGAAAAGTTAAATCTCCATATGTTCTAAAAATATCTTGCCATATATTGAAATGCACATGGGATTTTTTCTATTTACAAAGTATATACAAAGAAGCACACGCCTCTTCATGCACATGTAGTGAAAAATAATGTTTTTTCACTTCTTAAATGTATGAAAGTATCCAAAGAAATTATTCAAAACTACTCTTATTTGAATACATACTTTAAAGTATTTAGCTGAGTAATTGTACTCCCTGTATAACTGCCTATTATTCTGTCAATGACCAAATGGTGGGATTTACTACTTAAAAAAAAAAAAAATTACACCTACGTAATTTCATCACTTACTTTGGTTTGAATTTGTTAACTTTTATTCATGATTTTTGCACACATGAATAATCTCACTGGTTTTAGCTGAAGCATCTTACTGCCTTGGCCGCCTACACTGGCTTTAGCTATTCTTGTGCAGGTTCAACCTTCTACTGGGTGCTTCAAAGCAGAAGTCGTTTTCCATTATGGAATAGGAATACTGTCCCAACATTTCCATTGCCACACAAACCGCGTGTGGAAAGATGAGTAATATTTATTGCAAATTTGCATTTGTTTTGCTGATTGCTTTGCTTTTGTCAAGGCACATTGGGTACTTTAAAGAATAATTGCTAGAGTTCATCACTGGCAGGTTTGAGCCTGTTGAACGTAATGAATCAGTAGAGGTTACTGCGATTACTCACAGAGGTGAAAACTATTTTAGGGATAAAAATGGCTGCAGAATAAATGGTATTACGGGATGTGGTACAACAAACTGCAGTCAAAAAAATCTTAACAGCAAGGAGGGCAGAGTGTCGATAATTTACTTTGAGGATTCAATTCAGAGAAAATGTTATGAGTTAGTTAGTTTTTATATTTTGTGTGGAAAAATTGAATTTACATAATACTACAGTGAGAAGGACAGAGTGACATGAATGAACAGGCCTGCTAAATGAACAACTTAGGTCACCATGAAGCTTGACTGTTAAAAATAATGAGTTACTAAAAAATATTAGTAATAGTCTCATTGTATGAATACTTTCATGGCACACCTGCCATAGGTTGACATTTTGATGTGACAGTTGATTACATTTATTTCAACATCCAAAAATTACACGCTATAACAACAAGTGCTATATTCCAATACTGAGACTAGCAATTAAACACAACATCCCTATCTATACGGCTGACTTTCATTAAACTAAATCTAATTTAAAGCTAATCTCCTGCTATATTTAACAAAACAATGCCCCCTCCCACAAATGTAATAATTGGGTGGAGGGGACTTCAACCATATATATTGTAACATGCAAACTCTTTAACTCCCCAAACTAGCTTATTGACTATAATGTAATATATAATAAAAGCTTCAGTTTTTCAATAGATGACCCTTGCATAAATAGAAATGTTTATTTTTTTAAGTCCTTCAACAGCAGGAAACTGAGTTAAAACTAGAACCAGCCAAAAAAATCCTAATGCATGCATAAATCTGCAAGCAGAATAACTGGCAAAGTCTTGTCCCGCGCCTTCTGACATCTGTAGCCATATTTAAGATACCCACCCTAAATACACTGAAGTATTTCTATTTATCGCTGTATTTACACATACTTTTAAACTCGCTCCATTAGACTTTTTGAGAAGCTGAGGGAACAGAAGGTTCTTTTTGAAAAAGAGATGCAAAAGGTCATAAATCCACTTTCACGGTTCTACCAGGATGCTCCTTGAAGTTTCACTTTACAGCTGTTTCGGCTCAGATGCAACTGCTCAGAAGGTGTGAAATGGTGCCTTTTTTTTCCAGCTGATTTTGAAACCATGCAACATCCAAGACCAGACTACGTTTGATGAGAATGAGCAGAGGAGCATTGGGGAAGCATTCAGCTTTCGTGCTGAGCGAAATAGCTTGGCTTCCTAAAAGAAAGTGATAGAACAGTGGTTACATAAACTCACAAAAAACCTGTATGTTACTTCTATACTCGACTAAACACTAAAAAAATACAGCTATACTTACTGCTTGCTGTAAAAATTCACCTAAAACAGAAGACTGAACCTGTATTAAAATACCTATTAAAAACCTTACATTTATGTGCACAGAAATAAAAATACACCATCTTGTGATTTTATTACTTTATTATTTATTTTTCGATATAATAAAAGTATGGCCCATTAGTATATTCTGTAAATTCAGTGTAATTAAAGTATGGCACATATAGTAGTACCCTCCAAATATTTCAGAAAGACAAGAAAGATGAAGGGCAAATTGGAGAAAATAAGGCAGACTGAGATGAAATAATTTTGGAGTTGTAAAGTTGGTGAGTTAAGCCTGAAAATACATCTCAGGTAAGCCTAGTCCTGATCCTGTCCCTCAAACACTACTTAAATTTGTCCATCAGAGATGCATATATAATGATGCAGTGTAGAGTATGAATACAGAGAAATTGTACAAAATGAATCAGTAAAGTCTATTAAAGAAAAGAAGAAAAACCTAACCCACGCAAACAATCTTGCTTATTCAGAATTATACACAAATCTCAACAGTAATACATAAAAATACAAACCCACCAAATATAGGATTTTGAAATGTCAGAGAAGATTTATACCCATACATATGAATCAGTAATAAAATTCACAATTTATATATTGTAACAAATATGGTGAAACGTAAGTAAATTTTTATAGCAATATTTTGAAATTCTGTGGTTCTTTTCACCTAGAAAACCTCTGAATAACATTAATCACCTATCTCTTAAGTTGATACTTGGTTTAGTGGGCAGAGAAACCCAAAAATGAACTTCTGATTTTTTAAAATCTTGTTAGTATGGAAATATATTCCCTTAAAACATTGAGAGAACGTTCAAGTTCCATTGATAACCGCTGAAAAACTAGGAACTAGCAGCCTCGAGATCTGCAGTCACAGCAATGTCATTGTCCCTTTCTATACATACCTAGACAATACGACTATCAACTAATGGTATTCTCATATATCAAAATGAAACTATGCTAAATGCTACCTGACACATGGGCAGTTAGTGCCAGACATTAATGACTATTCATCTTCCAGTGCTACACACAAAACTATATATTGTAAAAAATATTGAGAAAAACATGTGACCTAGATAAGGTTGATATTTTTAGTGACAGCAGTAGATTTTCAGAGTGATATACGAGTTCCATTGAAGTCAAAGACAAAAAAATTCTTGACTTAGCAGTCTGTTTACCTCCCTTTCCTCCTCTTGAAAATGTCACCTAAGGAATTATGGCTTGATTTACAAAGAATTAACTATTGCACTCACATGTTTTCAGAATATGCATATTTTTTTTAAATACTAATTACTTTCTACTTCTTATTTAAGAACAATATGAAAGTGGCATCTAAACCAAATGGCAGAGGATCAAAGGAAGGCAGTTTTATTTCTGCAGATGATCCAAAATTTTCATAATTACAGATAGCATAATTTTCTTAATTAAGTTTGGTGGAGTATTACTATTAGTGGCAACTGCTTCTGTTACTGCCTCTGTGTGCATGCAGAGGAGGCTATTTCAGCTTTCCAGCCACAGCCTGTGTAACCATTGAGTAACAACACCAGTCCACGTGCCTTACTTTGGGATCCCTTCACAGACGAGCTACTTGTCGCTCCAAGTTACTTCCAACAGTAAAAAATGCCATTGTAAAAATCCAGAGCACAGCTAATATTACAAAAGACATAATGATCAAGCAGTGGCAGAGTGACTTTTTGTGATGGTTACATTTTTATGTGGTAGAGATGACTGTTTATCACCTCTTCTCATTTTGATCTCAGACCTGCATTTTCTCTGCAAATTAGAACACTGAGATTTTACAGATTAAATTATATTTTATGGACAAACTTATGGAATGTTTTATCTGATGACATGGGACTATGAATGGCATTAAAAAGCATTTGAGATTCTCTCTTCTGTTTCTGCTACTGCTGTAGTAACTTCACAGAGAAAGCTTTAAGTATTTTTTGATGAACGCTTGGCATATCTTCCATGCTTTGTTTACAATGAGCAAAGATAAATCCTCAATTCTTCCCTCAGAAACGAGGACTAGCCTCACATAACAGTTTGGTCATAAGGCCATTAAAATTATTTTTTCCCCTGAAATTTAATGGAAAAAAAACCCTGATAAAAGCTGACTGGTGTACAGACTTACCCCTGAATTCTGGTTCACGTTATCTCAACATAACAGTTTGAGTAATTACACCTTTCAAATTCAGTCAACGATTTAAAAATGTGGATCTCTTGTAGAGTTTTAATTTTTTTCAGCAATAGCTTGGTGTAGCCTATGGAGAAACATAACCCTACAATGTTTTACAATTCTATTTTTAGCTAGCCCTACGTGCCTTGAGTACTCATTCTCACTCCTTTGTAGTTATGGTTTTTACCTCTTTATCAGTCTGTAGAGTCATTTGCTGTTCCATTACGCTTTGTCTTTGGCAGGGTTTCAGCAGCCACTGAGTTCTGAAGTGATGAAACTTCTATGCATGTTCTATGTTTGGAGATTTCAAAGGACTTCGCAATGTCTCCGTCAAGAGACTTAGCTGAAATAAGTACTTCACTTAGATCCCGGTTATTATCCGACTCAGCAGTGGCTGCATTTTCAGTCTCTGGGCTGCAGGATTTTGCAGATCCTCCAGCCAGTTCTGAATATGATTCACAGAAAGAAATGCTATCACAACAAGCTGAGTTTTGCATAAGAGGCCAAGCATCTGAAATGTCTCCACAGGTAGAGTGTGAAAGAGAACCAAGGAAGGTAGGAATCATTTCTCCAACAGAATCAGAAGCCCTGCAAAAGGATAAAAGACGCATGGTTTCAAAAGCGTTCCAGAAAAATATCAGTATTGTAACTATTGTCATTAATAATTATAGGTATTTCAAGAAGGTTTAACAGGATTATATTAAGTTAATACTCTTGAGGCATCCTGTACAAACAATTTTTTTTGAAAAGGAATACAGTATGTTCCTCATCTGGAAATGAGGAAAGCTCTGGAGAACACTACTAAAGGTAAAGAGGATGCCTAGAGCACTGTGAATTCAGGGTTTTAGAAAACATGAACTACAGTTGGGGTTGTTTATAGTCTAAAGAACAGAAATATGATACAAAATACTATAGTACTGTTCAGATACAAAGACTGTTTCAAAGAGGAAGGAATTTATTTGTTCTGAATGGCACACACAATGTGTGTGTGTTAAGACAAGATATAACAAGCTTAAGTTGCAGCAAGAAGTATGTTTGGGAAGACTGGGGAATCTCCAGCACTAGGGGTTTTTTCCCCAAAACAACAGGCTAGACAATTATCTAGCAGAAGTAAAAGAAGTAAAGTGGGTTCAATGGCAGAAGGGAATAGACAACAAGACTGCTTGAAACTGCGTGATTTCATACTGAACATGCATTCACTTTAGATTTTCCAGTTTCTTCTGACTAGCCTTCAAAACGTGAAAAAAAAAGGTTTTTCTCCTATACTCTTTCATGTGGAAAGGACAGAATATTAATGAAGGGCAAGGATTTTTAAGTCTTACGAGGATTATTTCTATTTTACAGAAAATGGAAGAAAGTGGAAGCAGAAACTCAGTATTACCTATCTCAAGTGTATTTAAGGTGCATGATGACACTGACGTGTCTGAGTGCACTATACATGCCTATCTCTGTTGAAAGCCCAGTAATGTTTTTTACTATAGTATACCAAAGTAAGTATTAACAAAACCAGAAAGATATACTAATATGTTTTGTTTTCAAAAACCTTCTACAGATTTGTAAAACTGTAAAGGCTATATTGTCTGATATACAGTAATAACTTGTGTGACAAAACTCATCCCACATTAACAGTGCCTATAACCGATTTTAAGTAGCCTTATTCATTTTCAAAGCATGATGCTTTAATAGCTTTGATATACACACAAAGCATTTTTATAGATGAGGCCAAAAGTCAGGACATTGCACCACAATTGAAGGAAACACGTTATTTTGGCAAAGGAAATTGGAGCAAGTTCCATTTCTACTGGAAGGAACCATGGGATCTTTGATGTCCACATAGCATGGATATGACATTTATTTTTAAAGCCTAAACCAAAAGATCCCCACAAAGTACACAACTCTCAATTTGTCCGCCTTGGTGGTATAAAAGGATGACTCAAGCTTGCTGGTATTTAAACAAGTTGTTATAGAAAATTTAGGTATTTTTTATCTTGTACTTAGTCACTAAGTCATCTTGCATAAACAATACCTATGAAGAAGCTGCCTCTACATTTTTAGCTACATTTGGCCATAAGAACAAAACAGCTGGAGACCAATTTAAACCTTATATGGAAAATGATTCTAGCTAAAAGAAATAAATACATCCTGTGTTAAAATCTGTAACCAGGAAACTCTGAAAGACACCATAAATTTTATATATTTAGCTCATGGCACTGCTGTAGAAATAACCACTCTACTACTGTATTTACATTCAGATGATCAGGCGTAAAGAATGGTTCCAATCTGTAGAAATTCAGTAATACTAGATATTCCAAATCTCATAGACATTAGGAGTTTCTAAAAAAAGAAAATCTTCATGACGCTTCTAAACTGTACTTCAACCTCCCCAGCTTCACAGGTTTATGCAGTACCTTACTAACCCATAGCAGAAGAGGGGGTCACCAAAACCTCGTAGGTATCACAGAGTAAGAGGAAGACTATCTGCTTGGGAGAGCAGTCAGTCACTACTTCTTCAGAGAAACTGATATATCAAGTCAGCTGTTATTAAGTAATACTTAAAATTGACTTTTCACCATAAACTTGTTTTTGCACAAAATGGGAGGATATGTCTACAGTTCATCAAAATCCCTCATTCCATTCCAAAAAGCTATTTTATCTGTATAAATATTAATCTGACTGCATAAAAAATATGTAATGTCTAATAGACATGTATAAAACTAAGTTACCTTTCATTAAGCGTAGTCTGTGAGTGAAATGCACAACTGTGACTGCTGTGCTCCAAGCTACAGGTTTCATCACAGCACAGTGATGGAATCAAGTGAACTGGTCCTAAGGAATGAAAAATAATTTAATAATGTTAAAAGTGTTAAAGCTCTGTATAAACTCAGCCTCCATACTCTTTCAAACTTGAGTATTAGTTTGCCAGCTACATCATAATAAGAAAAGCGATTTCTTACTGCAAAAAATGGGTTCTTTAATTTATTACTTTAAAATCGAAGTTTTACTTATAAAAGCCAAGCCCTTCCTCCAGGAGTAATACAGATGCCAGTCATGAGTATCTACTTTTTAAATTAATTTGCTTTTCAATTAGATATGCATGAGAGGAAGTACCACCTTCTGAGTTAAGGGTGATATTTAAGCCTGTGTGCTTGTGTTAAATTATGTATTTGTTAATGTCACAAATCAATCTGTTCTGATATGACTTCACAAAATCTCAATGATTTGAATTGTTCAGGTTGTTAATGCCTTTTAGCATTCATATCACATTCTTAGATACTGTCTGGTAAATCCTTCACACTAATTTAAGTCTCAAAGCCAGGTGCAGTCCTATTTTTATCAGAAAAAAAATGAGATAGACAAGCTTTAAAGATTTTTTTTTTTTTTTTAGTGAAGGGTCATTGGAATGAAAACAGGAAAAAAAATCATAACCAAACAGTTACTTAGAAATTCTATCTGCTTATTGAGAAATTAGCCTAGGACAAAGGGTAGTTTGACAATGTTAGCTCTGTAGTTATGATTAAATGTCACAACTCAAGCGCTAAGATAAATGTTAGATAAATGCTCATCATGCCATAAAGTCACCTTTTAGTAGACTAACATACCACATGTCTGTGATGTGCTTCTCTGGCACTGGCAACATGTTCTGTGGTCATATTCATTTAGCCGTGGTCTATCAAAACACGACAATTCAGAGCCATTGTAGTGAATGTCTTGTGATCTCAGAGGCCCTTTGGACAAAACGAATAAAAATACGTATTAGTAAATTATACTCTTTTCCTGTTCAGAGCCCCCTATCTTCAGAGAATGCTTAGATGTCATACTATACAGTATTTCCATAAATTTTCCAACTGAAAGATCCACAGTGATCATGTGGTTTCATATAATGCAAACCACAGATTTTGCAACAAACCGTAGAACAGCTGGTTCAACTACAGCCTCTTCTAGGAAGACATCTGCTCTTATTTTTATTATTTGAGAGTATATCTTATTCACTGTTATATTCTCTCAGTGTTTAACGATTCTCAGTGATTCCCGTCTGAAATTTTCCACATTCAGCTTTCACCCACTGGGATTTTGTTTATGTTATCTTAAAGAGCTTTATATTAACAGCAGACTTCCTTTAATCTTTATAATTGTAGGCTAAGGCAAATGAGTTACTAAACGTCACTAACTGAAGTTTGAATTCACTATGTCTGAATTTCTCAGAACTTACATTCTAAAGCATCTTCCAGGTTAGGAACAATTCTTTCAATGATTCTTTCAATCTTTCTATTTTTGCTTGTGCTGTAAGCAGTGATAACATCAATTCTTCCTAGATATTATTCTTGTTTGACATCCAGGGTTCATTAGATGCTATAAACGTATTATAATAAAAGTTCTTTAAAATTATAAATGGGAACTAGAGTGCTTTTGACTTTTCCTTAATTTAAATTAAGGGGTGAAAAATGTTTGTTATAAACAAATGGAATTACACCAATGAAGTATTATGGATTTTCTTTAAAAATTTACAAATCTAACTGGTTTAGGCATTTAATTCATCTTGAATATGCTCATAAAACCAAAATCGTTAATGACAAATCTTCTGTCTACACCACCACATTCATTACCTTGATGACCTAATCTGTGTTTCGTAATAGCCTGTGATGCACAAATCCTCCAAGCTGGTATTTCCAAATTGTCATTGCAACTCTATAGTGACGTCCCAGCTTGGAACTCAAATGGTCCAAATATACCTGTGCAGCATCTAACAGAGCATGGCACAGAATTAACGCAATTGGACTATTTCTGGACATCTGCACAGCATTTTCTCAGTGGAAGCTGGAACATCCACACTGAGCTGGTAACCTTGTATGGATGGGGTCTTGGGCTTCTGCTAGCTTGTTCATCTCAACACTAAACTTGCTTGAATGCTGTAGACATTTCATTTATTTATCTACAGAGAGATCTGCCAAACTAATACCAGTATATAAATATTACAAAGAAACAGTAATAATTGGAAACTCACAGCTTGGTTTCTTCTCCATAAACTGCCTCTTACAGTAAATAACACAAAGAATAAGAAGAGCTAAGAGCACTGTGGCAAGTGCGCTGCATATAACAGCTGCTAGAGCAGTGTCTCGAGGACTGGAAGCAGTTGAAGGGATCTTCACAAGATTTACTTTGGTGGTACCTGAAATAAAATTAAATAATAATTAAGGTGAGCTGTAAACATTTCAGGAATATAGTCACATAAATGAGTCTGGGAAACAGAAGAGGTTTGTAGCACAGAAAAAAAAGGATGTTCCCTCTGCTAACATATAAACGTTAGTTGCATATATAAATACGATTATCAGCAACCACATTATGTAAAAAATTAAAAAAAAATGTATTGCAAAATGAGTGATAATGAGTGGAGATGCACACAAACCCACATTCTGACTGTCCATGAGAATGGAATCAGATCTTCACCATGAAAACAAAGACCTCTAAATTTTTAATGTCAGATGATTTTAATATGGAGAGTATTTTCTAGTGTATAGTCGAGAAATGTATCCACTAGAGGGAGTCACAAATACATGAACTTCCCTTAATAAGGAAACTTTCTGAGAACTGAGACACCCACAGAGGTTCAAATGCTGTCAAAGGTATCATTTGCTTGGTTGCGTATGTCATGACACCATGGTCATTTCTAGGATCAAACCTAGGATTTCAACTGTGCTAACTTTTTTTATTCAGTGATAGTTTTTTAACACATTTTTAACAGATAATACCTCTAGTAAAAATTCAACAGATTGACTTTATATCCATATTAGTAAAGACTTAAGCAACATTTCTAGCTTTGACGAACATAGCTATTTTTAGGTGGAAAGTGAAAAAGATTTTAAAAGCATCAAAACTTTAACTACAACTATTGAAACCATCTTAAATTACAAATGGTCTTCTAAAATGAAATTATTTTTTAACAATTTATGAATTTCGATAGCTCATCTATTTCAATCTACTTTGAAGACCACATCAATTCAATAATATTTTATGAGAAAAAGGAACAAAACGTTGAGTATTTCTCTGACAGCAAATTTTTTAAAAAGCCACAAACCATATTTCATTAACTTATAAAAATAAGTTAAATGTGCCTATTTACCCCAGAAAATCTTCGGTTAAAACCTAAACACTATAATTTCCTAAGTAATGGTCCATGCAGTCGTAAGTTTAAATTGGGAGATAAATGTCTGCCAGAGTCATACAATTGTTTGATATCTTAACTGCAATGTAATAATAGCAGAAGAGAACTTACTAGCTTAATTAGTGCAACCAATGGTATTGTATTACTCAGGAACAATTTTCTGAAATAATTTTGGTATTTCCTCTACACACATCAAATGTGGGCACCAAAGCATTTACAATACCATATTGCTTTGTTACAATGGCCAGATTGCCAAAAAGCTAGGTATTTTGAAAATCAACTTCATTCCATCCCATCCTAAGTCTTCAGACCACTCAACAGAAAAGAAAATATTAACTTGTAGGAAATAAAGAACCCAAAATTTTAAAAAAAGACACACAACATATTAAATAAAAACAGTTTCTGTGGATTATAGTATCATGTAGTTGCTGGTAAATGAGGGAATATAAAAACATGGAGAGGTCAGATCATGGCTATTATTCAGAAGAAAGAATGTTTAATTGTTCATTTCCTGACTTCAAAGTGAAGAGAAGCAAGTATTACTGCATTTACATCTGCTAAAATATTTCTATTTACGTTTGATTTGTACTGTTATGTTTTTCTGTCACATCAAAAGCGTGAATAGCAAATTTCTAACAGATCTTTTTTATATCCCTTTAACTTGCCAAATTGGACAGAGTGGAGCTGCTGGAGAGAGTCCAATGAAGGGCCACAAAAATGATTGAGGAACTGGAGCCTCTCCTATGATGAAAGGCTGAGACTCCTCAGCCTGGAGAAAGAGAAGGCTCAGGGGAATCTCATCTATGTGTATAAATCCTCGAAGGGTGCAAAGAGGACACAGCCAGGCTCTTTTCAGTGGACCAGAGCCAACGGGCACAAACTGAAACACAGACGGTTCCCTCTGAATATCACGAAACACTTTTTTAACTGTGAGGGTGACTGAGCCCTGGCGCAGGTCGACCAGAGTCGTTGTGGAGTCTCCCTCCTTGAAGATGCATAGAAGCCATTTGGACGTGGACCTGGGCAACCAGCTCTAGGTGGCCCTGCTTGAGCAGAGGGGTTGAACCAGATGATCTCCACATGTCCCTTTCTACCTCAACCATTCCATGATTCCGAGTTATTAAAATTCAGCAGATCTCAAAACTCAAGTCAATAAAGAGGCTGAAGTCTCCTACATGAACTAGAAATACATTTTCAAACTCTGTCCTTGTACTGAAATGTTATCATTTTCATTATCACAGCAGATGGTCTATCTGTTATTTGTGTTCCAGATAACAGAATAAAATTCCAATTCAGGGTCTCAGGTACTTTTCCTGTCAAATGATTATTAACTGTCCTTCTCTTTATGTTCTTCTATAATTCCTATTACTCAAAGAGCTAAGTTCTATGACCTCTTTTCCAGATCTTTATTGTTATTTAAAAGAAAAAGCAGCCACTGTCATAATCTTTTTGTTGTAACTTGAATGCTCTTGGCAGGAGCATTGCAATCTTCCACAGAGAAAACTTTTCACTCAGTTTCTAGGATTCTTGCAGCTGTAGTTTTAAGTTTATAGTTTTAACACACTGCAGAAATTTCTACGTGGTATTTAAAGTTCCAGGATATAATTCTGTGAGAAGCAGTAAAACTATATTAAAAAAAAAAAAAAAGCTGTCTATACAGCAACGTGTACTGGCTTTGGCATGAAAAACAAGGACTATGCTTTGATCAGGTTTTCAATTTTAGTCAACTACCTGATCTAGTCTTTAGAAGGTTAAAGACAGCCTGGACAAGTATTTTAAAACAACAGAATAAAAAACCGATCAGAATGTCTTAAAATATTTTCCATATCAATATACCTACTTGTATAAATGTACCTACTTAAAAGCACTAAACAGTTCTTAGAAATTAGGCCTTTATAATTATTAGAAAAAGGAATTGCTAATTTTGAAAGCAAAAATAGAACAAAGGCACCGGAGGTGGAGCTGCTGTATTTCTGTCTCTCTTCATTTGCTCACAAAATATATCTCTTTGCAAGTATAATTACATACTACATATTCTGGGAAATTATAAATTATATATATTTCTTTAGTGTCCATCAGCAATATCCAAACTGGAAATACAGCCATTTTATTTTAGATAGGGATGGCAAAAGTTTAAATTTATTTTAGCCACCTAGTTATTTAAGATTCATTTTATTTGGTTGATTTTTTTTTTTTTTAACCCAAGAAAGCAATTTTCTGTTCCTGAGAACGCCTACCACTCATCTTCACCTTCAAAGAACTTTTTGGAATAGCTACTGTGAGCAGTCCATTGTAGTGTAGCTCTAATTATAATGATAGTGATCTTCCCTGCAGAGACCAACATTTCAGAAGTGGATTGCTATTGTAGAAGTGGCCCGTTGGGCATTGCTGAACTTTGCTTTCAGTGTTACTCAGATATGTATGCATTTTCATAAACTCGCTCTTTCTTTTCAGGCTCACAGACTTAATCGCCCCATTTCAGTAAAGCAAGGAGCTGCATTTTAAACTTTAAACTTGTACTTACATCTATTAAATGATTACATGATTAAATTTAAATGTGTAATTAAACACTTTGTAAATTGGACATGATACATTAAGAAAGGAGGGAGGAGATGCACACTGTTTTATGATTCTGGAAAATATGCGCCTATTATGCATCACAAAATAAAACAGAAAATGCATTTTATTTAAGAAATAGATTTCTTGGAAGTCTTAGTTCCAACACATTCTGGAAATGGGCTAGCGGTGAAGAAGTACCCAAAATACCAAGCTGTCTCCTGCATAATTTTGAGCAGTAAGCCTAAATACACATTCTTCCCTTAATTAAGCAATAGTACATTGTAATGTTAGTATATGCAAAGGTGTGGTTCTTAAAAGCAAGTGAAGTTTCTGTTAATCCAAGATGGTTAAACAGCAGTAACTCAGCTAATATGGAACACATGAACCCCAGCTGTATCACTACAACTTCTGCCAATAAACAGAATACTTGAATTTTCAGCCTATTATACAAAACAACCAGAGAAAGGACAAAATGTAAAAAGACTTCCTTTATCACTTATTTCATGTTTATCTTCTCAGATTCTTTTTTCAGAACTATGATTAGTTACAGTCACTACTGGATTCAGCACGCCTAAAAGAACGCTTTCTGTGGTAGATTAACCATGTGAAAACAGAACTTGCAACATTTTATGTTTCTTCCATAGTTATAATAAATAATAATATAATAATATTAATTATCAAAGTTGAAGAGGATAAAATGTGGAATATTATGTTTGGGTTTTCTTTCTTAGCATGTCAAGCCAATGGTAACCCAAAGAGGGCTTACTCAATAATCAGACCTTCACTTAGTGAAGTACACATGGTAACATTGGACAGAGTGACATCTTTTACAATCAGGATTGAAAATAAGATACAAAAGTAAATTAAGATGTTGTTAATTCCTGGAATACGGGTATTTCTGGTCACCAGAGGGGAAACAACCATTTGCCTATTATAAAAAGTGTTTGCCTGTTACCTTTACATGGATTGGCCCAAGTTAGTGGTATCAACCTTAATTTGACAAGAACTAAGGGCTCAGACATACCCTCAAGTTATGATAATTTAACAAGTTACTGCCTGTCAGCTGAATTGCAGTGGCTACCTGTGTGTGTGCTCTTGATCTATGGAAAATGCAAGTCAATGTGACTTATCTTGAAAATCCTTTGTTTTGAAAAAAGTTTAGAATATGCTTATGTTCATTTAAAAATCTACCTAGTCCCCAATAAGCAAAATAATGTATTATGTATAAACACGGTGTGTGAATATGTAATTCACATACTACATATGTCATATATGTATATATATAAAATACATGGGTAATATATATTACTGAGCATTAACATCAGTGGAAAGTAAGTTGTCCTGAGTATGTTTCTGAGTCCTTACGAAGCAGCAGATTGCCTCCCTTCTCCTGATCTTTCAAGTGGGAGGTAAGAAACTTTATTAAACATTACTGTTGGAGACTGTGGTAAACACTGGAAAGAGAGTCTCCCAACATCTGTTAAAGGACAGCCATTTGTGTGCATGGCCTACACCCAAAAGCTCATCATGTCAAACCACATTTTTCAAATGTACTCCAAGTGCTGACTTTAAAGCCTTTATTTTCCAAGTTAGTACCCTACAACTTTTTTTTTTTTTAACTATTTTGTTGGGTTTGTTATTTTTTAAATAAATGTACCAAAAAAGCCCTAGGGGAGAAAATGACTATTCAAGTATTTATCCATTGTTTGGAAATCCTGAGAAATGTGCTTATAAATTAAAATCTTTGGAATTTGATTTATTCATTTCCAAGACCATTTCTGTTGCACTGCATATTTTCAAAACTGCTGACAGACTTTTATGTTTAAAATAGTACAACAATTACACTGTGTATGTGAATGTAAAATATATATGAACTCCACAGTACTGGATACACACCGCTATGTCTGTAAAGCATAGCCAACACTTTTCTTTTAGTAATTAAGAGATACTAATTCTTGGTACTACCACAGTTACCTGAATTGAACTGATATATGGGCACAAAAGTAACATTGTTTCATACACAAAACTTTCACCTTTGAGAGCGGTCTAGCCTTTTAAAAATACTACATGAGAATAAAGCCTGAAATCACTGGTACCCTCAAATAACCCGAAAGAAACCTGAGAGCAAGCAAAAAAAATCAGACGAAGTGGGATAAAAATGTGTGTCACTGCTGAACTATATATTCTCCCCCCCTCCCTGCCCCCTAACATAACATAATTGCTTACCAATGTGAAAAGACAGTACGTGTCTCCTCCACAAATTGGAAATACTTAGCATGATCTGGTAACACAAAGTATATATTGCTGCTAATATGATTGTGATATTGTCAGCAATTACCTTTCTGACTTTTGCTTCTAGCAGCTCACTTTGCACCTCTTACAGCTGAGGGTGTCTAATATCTATTTTGCAGAAAATGCAATTTCTTTCACAGGTGTTTTCATGTGTTGAATCACTATCAAATAACATTTGTGTCAGAACATATGAGATCACTAGGTACAGCAGAAAACCTATTTCCCTGCTTCACTTCTAACTTGTATTTTTAACCAAATTCTTTTCCAGATGTGTTTTGGGAACAAGAACACAATATTTTAGGATATTCTCTTGTTCAAATCCAACTATAGAATACATCCATCCTACCCAGACTATGAAAGTTGCTTTGTCTCTTCAACAGAAGATGAAAGTAGAAAGTACCTGTTTTGTATTCTGTATGTGCAGTCCCATTTCATCTTTAGGACTACCCAGTTATAAAATAAAAACAACTTGGTGCAGCATTTGAGTCAAGTCTGTTTATGAGAGTTATTGCTTGTATATACACTCTATCACTCTCAGTTCCAAAACGCTTATACAAGGCATTACCCACATAAGCAGAAGAAGAGTTTGTATTGCCTAAATGCACATCATTTTTGAGTGGGTAAGTACTGCCATTACATGGTTTGTAAAAGAGGAGAGGAAGATCCTATACCCTTTAGAATCTTACCGTATATTTACTAGTTAAATGACATGTATGTAAATATAAGAATAAGGATGTCTGAAGGTTTTCTTTAGCCAACAGAGAGTAAGCTACTTTCATTAATCAAAAGTGTCATTGAACATTGTGAATCCCATGCATACTGGTTACAGATCTGTTCTAAAAGGTTCAAACAAGATCTCGTAGTTGCTGTGTGATGAGCTTGTAGATTGGTGCCTGGACTGGTTTTCAGTACGGTTTGAAACATGACAGTGTGAAAAGCTCCATCCTATAACCATGACCAGAGAGAGAGGACTGAGCTACAACACTTTATGCCCTCACCTGGGCAGGGAACATAGATATTCTTCCAGCTACGCACTGCTGGCACGCTGTATGTATTTCAAGTGCAATTGCCACGTACGCCCTTTTTACAAGGAGTCACATGGAAAAGAAGAGGGGTAATGGCTACAAGTTACTCCTGGTAAGATTCCAACTGGATGCAAGAGGGAAACTTTTCACAATGAGAACAATCAGCCATTGGAATAATCTCTCCAAGGAAGTGGTGGATTCCCCAACACTGGACACTTTTAAGATTCGGCTGGACAGGGTGCTGGGCCATCTTGTCCAGACCATGCTTTTGCCAAGAAAGGTTGGACCAGATGATCCTTGAGGTCCCTTACAACCTGGTATTCTGTGATTCAATCTATGATCTAAACCCACAATCATTGAAATTAATACAGAACTATATGTATATTTGTATATATGCCAGTAAAGCAAGAAGTGAATTGTAAGTCAGTCACAAAAGAGTTCTTGTCTCCCTCTGACTCAGTGAAAAGTAATTTCTAACACTTCACTTTCTACCCCAATTATTTTCCCTCTTTGTCCTGGTTCAGCTGTGGCAAAACCCAGGGAGTAGAGTAGAGCAGAGCAAAAGCTTGCATGACGATTGTAAGCCTGTATCTTGAATTTGTTAATACAAACTTTGATAAACATCACTAATAGTCTATGCAGGACATTTTCAAGAGTTACATTTTTTCCTTGCTTTAAAAATATTTTGTAAAGATAATAACAGTACTCAGCCACCTCACTTCTGTCTGCAGACCGGATACCTGTTTTGTCATCAGAATCACAGGGTATACTGATACAATTTCCAGTCACAAAGTTTTTATAGCTTTAGACAGTAGAGATTATATATTCAAACAAAAACTTTATATAAATGAGTGATATGACAAGACCTACTATATTTGTATATCAAGTTATTCACAGGATCATTCGCTTATTTTGCTTAAAAAGGAAGTTCTTGAATTGGCCAAATAACCTGCCTAGCCCAGAGAGCTACATGTTCCAGCAGCGATAAAAAAAGTTCAATAAAATTTTAGTACCTTTCCCTTGTTGCTTCCTGAGCTACAATTAAAATACGAAATAACAGGGTAAGGAAAATTAAAACCTGATGGTGAGAGACATCTCCACTTTTTAAAACCTCTGTAATGTACTAACATTTTTTGTTCCTGAATTTGAAGAAACATAAATGGTAAAGAAATTCTTCCACCTATCAGAAATTCCATGCGGAAAGAGCCTACTTCTACAATATAACTAATAAAAAATCAGTACCAAAAGACATCTGGAAATACATGTGCGTGTACATGTGCGTTCAACACTGGAAGAATTTATAACATGCAGTTTTTACATGAAATTATTACATTAAATTTTAAAAAGGTTACTTCTGCATTGAGAGAATATATGATAAATAAAATACAAATGTCCCACAACTTTCAGATAAGCTTTCGAATAATCTAAAAATCAATGCACATATAACATTGATGCCACTATATTTTGGTATCCATTTTGAAGAGTGAAGTTAAGCCCTAAAATCTGTATTTTTTAAAACCAAGGCCTCTATCTGAGAAAGTAGAGGCCTGTATGTACTCCCTCATGTACTTCCTATACAGTGCAAATAAAAAGTTAAACATAGAACAGATTCTGAAATACCTGTGACACTGAGTAACACAGTGCCTAGAGTCACCATGCTCAGCCTATAGATGTAGAAACCCGGAGAAGGAACTTTGTTCTTCCCATAAATTACTCAGAGTGGCAGAGAGGGGCTTCCATCCTCTCTTAAAACTCTCCCAAGAACAAAAATCTATGATCTTATTTTAAAATCAAATTGAGGTGGGAGAAATCAGGAACATGGCTTATAATGTCTTTCAGATGCAACTCTGAAAGAGGAGGTAATGATGAGGTTTCTCCCTTCTGTAAAAGATTAAGAGCCGTTTGCCAAAAAGCACAGGATGGGGTTCAATTGCCTCCTCTGCCACTTCCATGGAGACTATTTTAGCCACTAGGCTATAAACTGAGCAGGGTAAAAGCGTATTTCATCTCTCCAGTTGAATTTGCTGAGTTGTAGATCTTCAGAAGAAGTAGAAAGGACCCCTCTTTGTGTAGCCAACAGTCATGTGAAATACATTTGTGGAATGAGCAAAACTAAATAAATCATACTTAGGGTTGCCCACCAGGTTTTTTTTTCCTATTTATAATTACGTTAAAATATCACTGACAGGCAAGGCAACTAATTCTGAATGTGGGTTGGTTTTTGTTTTTGGTTTTGTTTTTTGTCAAATAGTGCTTCTGGTACCTTGATCATACTTGGTGGTTTTCAGTGATTTCCTAATAACTTGTATGATTTNGGAGAGTAGGGATAGGGGGGAGTTGGTTTTTTATTTTTTAAAAACATAACTGCTAGCCATTTTCACTTATTGGGGGTAAATACGTCTGTACGATGGAAAACACAGAGTGTGTTTATGTAATTAAGACTGTTTCATAATACTTACACACAACTGGGCTGAATTATGATTTTGAATTAAAGTGGAAGTCAGGAGTTGCATAACCAACCCTACTAGTATTTTCTAACTTTTTAATGTTCAACTTTGCAACTTCAGCATCTTTTAAAAATGCTTTTTTGGGTAAGTATTCTGAAATGCATGGGATTAAACATAAATTTTCATAATGTTAAAACATATAGGCTTAACACCTTTAGAAGCTGAACATCTATCACCAGCTTACTGTAATACTGCAAATATGAAAGTAAACGTCAAGATTTACTGCAAAGAAAGTTACCTGCTGTGCAATAGTAAGCACGCACATAAAAACTTCAGTACAGATGAAAAAGCTGTAGCTTTGAAGTCAGAAATAATAATAGCTTATAAAAAGCAGTTTTTAATTCACCACTTAAAGCTTTGGGGATAAAGTCGAGTCATAGAGAACAAAAGGCTGCTGCATACAAGATCTTTGCTTTGTTTTATTACCTAATCTGAAACATAACATCTCCCCTCTTTAACAGAGGTCAATAGAAATTAGTCATAGAATACAGAAGACGCTCTGAAAGGTTATCTTTGAAAAGTCAAGCTCTATTGACGAGATCTATCTGACCAAAGCAAACATCTGCTTCTGAGGGACTCACCTGAACTTTCTCTACACAGTGGTGGTGAGGACGAGAAATGCTCTTTTAGGGTGCAATTAACCTTATTTGTTTTACACAGCTCCTTTGATGATTTCTCTCCACCAAATACAGAGTGAGCCTAAGGTCAGCAGCTTATAGATGTAGCCATTACAGATTTCCACAGTCAAGAAGGAGGCATCCTACCCTGGGTTTGTCGAGTAAGAATGCAGGGATTTTGACGCCTTTGACTATTTTGACTTGGATTTCTGTTTCAGTTCATTAACTGTGTAACAGTCACTATACATTTTACATTGCTTCTGTTGTAAAGATAAAAGTCAATAACAACTGCAAAATTTGTAACAACTGCTTTACAGTGGCAGAACCACAGAAAAGCCGAGCGGTAATTAGTAACTCACATTCTGCATGGAATATAAAATAGTGGGTGGCAAATAAGGCCAGACATAGAATTACAGGTTTTGCTATCCTGTGCTTTAGATGAACAAAGGTCCAGTGGGAAACAGCATATGCAACAATGTAAATAAAACCTGTATCAGAGTGACTATATACGAAGGAATCTAATTATGGTTGTAGGCCTTGATTCTGGCACATTCTAACTTTGGCAAGTTTTCTTAGAATGGGAGCTTCATTTTGTAAGAAACATTTCATCAAAGAATAAGAAAACTTTATTTTATTTATTTAATTTTTATTTATGCTTTTATTTACTCAGTGGGAGTAAAAAACTATAAAAATAACCTATAGTCTAAAAACTCCATTTCCCTCCTTACAAAAGGTAAGAGGAAGATCAGCTTTTAAGACACACAGTCATTCAATATTGAATTTTCAGTTTTCATCTAACCTGATATTGGCAACTAGATGAAACTCTTAACTTCAGAAGTCTAAAGGTCTGAAGATGAAGTCAGAACTACTCACCCTAGGCTCTCTTTCTAAAACAGAGCAAGAAATAGAAATCTCCAGAGAAGTAATTAATCTGAAATACCTTAAAAGACTGTTTAGTGTTAGTTATTGATGCCTACCTTGTCTGGCTTGCCTGCACACCCAATCTCTCCACTGATTATCACCGGGAGTTTGGGCTGACAATTTCAGTGTTAAGCATTAACTTTTATGTGCCTAAATTAGGATGCATTAATTCCATCATACATTTCCACATATAGCTATGGTAACTATAAATATACATACATTCAGTAGTATGCACATACAGTTATACCACTTAAATGGACTTAAATGAAACATTAAAACTGGTGGATGCTGCCCTTTATTTAAGAAAGCTGTAACAAAGCTAATCTTTTTAAGAAACAGTCACAGCCTACACCTCAAAGGCACGTGTCACTGCCCAGAATAAGACCTGAGATAGCTCTATGATCTTTGTTAAAAAGGAGGTTGGCAGCGCACTGCTTTAGCGCAAGTGAACCAGCAAGAGTGAGAATGTGTGAGGCTTATCACCCAAAAAATTAGAGGGGGGCAAAGTAGAGAGCAACAACTGGAATGATACAAGTGATCAGTAGGAACATTAGGTCTTTCCTCTATTAGGTTGTTTCCAGCTCATGAGGTGTTATTTTATAATGAATTGCTGAGGCCCTTAGTGCATGTTTTAAGGCTACTACTGCATTTTATCCTATTTCAAATACATTCCAGTCTTCCAGGTCATTCCATTCCTCTGGAGAAATATTTCAGTGTTCTTTTGCTTTTCAATTATTTTCTTACTAATAGAGAGTTGGCAATATGGAAAGTTTCAACCTACACGGATTCCCCATTTTCTGCGTTTTTTTTTTTTTTAAACAAGAAATTTAAGGGAAATACAGCCTGTGCATTTTGTAGCCAAGCAACAGAGCCAATAGCATCTACCAGTACAAAGCAGAGTAAAAAAACCCAACACACTATCATGTGTTTGTTTAGCAGTATTTTATACTCGGTCAGTTGCAGCTTGGACTCTCTGTACCCAAAATCCACAGCAGTCAGCATGTGCTTATACAGTAGGCACCAAAACTCAGTCTTGTCGAAGTGGTGCTAATGCAACCATTTCCAGAATTAGCTGGGTCATTATAAGAGATAAATTTAAACTAGCATTTTCAGTCCGAACATAGCTTAAAAGCATGTTATTAAATCCATGTATTTAAAATAGTCTAATGCTTCTGTAAGGAGAAATTGTCTAAAAAAAATAAATCTTAAAACAAGTTACTGAAAAGCTGTAACTACTACTTATTTTTTTCAGATTACCGCTAAAGACAATAAAGTAAAAATTGGCTGAAAAAATGTTTTGCATCTTTACTGCAATGTATGCAATACTGGAATAGTTTTGATCAACCTAATGGCCAAGTTAAATAAGAACCTTGTAAACCCACTCCATACAACAGATGATCGCTTATAACCGCTGCAAGATTGGGCTAAAGGGGTAGCCACATTAGTAAGTGCACATAAGAAAAAAAACCATAGGAAACAGTACTTATTCAGTACAGGTCAATGATTAGCCCCTTCTCTGTAACTCACGAACTTCAAGTTCACTTTAATCTAGTGTAATTGAGCTAACCAGCTCTTACATTAAAAAGTAATGATTAAGTTAAATTTCTTGCAGACATTCTGTACCTAAAACAAACATGCAGTATGCCTCTGGCAAAGAAGGATACTAATTATAGGATTGACTCATAAGATGAAAGGTTGCACAAGTTACTACTAGAAACAAAAGTATGGTAAACTGGTTTGAAAAAACATATTGAAATTCTCATACTCTGCAGTTAAGATGAGAATTTCATTTTCTAACTGTACTTAACAGTGTCAAGAAACAAAACTAAATATGCCTGCAAACTGCTAGTTCATATTTTAGATGAACAAACTAGAAGTAAATACTGTAGTTGCAAACTTCACCATTCTATACACTAAGGAATTTTTTAACCTAATAACAAAGTGAGGTCTCTACAGCGAATTTTTACTACACAAAAACATGCAAAACTAAGTATTTTGGTCACTCTCAGCTTTCTTTAGTTACATAAAACATGCTCTTAAATGGTTATTTAAGGATTCATTGCATTTTCAGGCAATAAACTCCTAACTTCATTCTTAATGCAACAATTCACTCCCTGATTTAAAAGGAATCATAAAAGAAACACATCACCAAGGCTTCAGACATCTGTGGGGAAGGATATGCAAGTTCAAAAGTAGTTTTGTATTTCAAACTGAAGCTTTCACTGGGATTAGCAGACAGGGTTTCCAGCTGTGAGTTAGAACAAAGATAAGAAATCTGCCCTATACGTTACTGTATACTGATTCAATATAACCGTCTGACTGCCAGATGGGTACCACTTATGTAAACTCCTACTAACAGTTGCATGAGATCATGATGTGAATCCATGGAATAAACGAAATTTAATCCAATTTATTCTAAAATCATAAGTTGACATTTCCATTTTCATCTCAAGCTATACATTGTTCATCGTATTACAGTAAGCAATGAGGAATGTATTTTCAAAGAGATTTACGTTGGTATTTTGTGGTCTTTATGAAATACACATTAATACATGCTTTAGTAGATAAAAATGGACTGCACATAAGTAGTGCAATTCTCATGCTGAAACCAGAAAGCCAATGCCTTTCAGTGCAATTGAACTTTGTCAAATATCACCTGAACTTCATACCACCTGCTTAAAATTTACTGGATTATGATCATACATATTTTAAGTATTAAATTTTCAGAGATTATAAAAAAATAGTGTTTAAAAACAACATTTCCATTCGTAATTTATTCTCTGATTTCCATTGTATGATGGAAGCCATTTACATTGTATCTGCTTACTCTGAAAATAATTTAATAATTATATTGCTAACAGCTTTTTAAGTAGGGACTGCTAATCATAGTCTTCTATATTTTATATTGGAGTAGATTATTTTTTTACGGAGTAACGGTTCTTGTATTCAAATTTTCCTGTTCCCCTCCACAATCACAATAAGAGCTCCAGAAATTACCATTTGTTTTACATTATTTTGCTTTAAGTAGATTTTATGTTGTTGAAGAATGTAGTAGGAGCTTATGCTACAACCTTCTCAGTGAGTGCACTAATGTAGCTCCCTATTCACTACTAGATCACTTGTTTTTATAAAATCAGAAAATTCCTTGTCTGAGGTCTCTGTTACTCTGTCAGCATGGACAGAAATTAGTTATCAGCGCCAAAAGGATTTAAGAGATAATAAATGATATTATTGTATATATACTGCATTCAGTTAGGAAATCAGACGGAAAAAGACACAATTCTAATCTTACCATGCATCTTAAGAAGCTGGATCTTTAAAACATAATGCAGTTTGCAATACACTTGAATGTACAATTCTGAAATTATATTTAGCAGCCAGAAATGACAACTGTCACACCTATGGGGCACTGGCAACATCCCTTATGTTTCAAACACATCATAGTTAAGAACAACTAAAGACAAATTCTCTGTTCTCAGAAACGTGGCCTTCAGTGGCCAGGAAGGAAAAAGGAGTTTCCGCCACAGAGAATGCTAAACTGCCAGGAAGGAAAATGCTTTCGCAGATCCAGAGACTAGTATAATGCAGGCATTAGAGAAATGATCCACATGCTCAATGATTATCACCAAACACTCTGATCAATGTTCAGTCAACAAACCCAATTCAGCTCAATCCAGATAAATCTAGAACTTAAATGATATGGATGCAGAATGACAGGAAACGTTTGACTGTTCACAAGAATGCACTTCCTATTGATAGCCTTTTACAGCCTCAGGCACGTCTGTGAGCGCCAACCAGCACAAGGGTAGGACACAAGCCCATCAATTCTGAGAGAAGAAACTTTATGGCAGCATCCCACCTACGTTACATCACAAGCTTGCACAAAGTAACAACAGGAAAGAACTAGAAAGGGTTGGTTTGGTTTGGTATTTTTGCTCTGTTGGAAGAGCTACAGCATTCCTTCATTCATCAGCTAGCAATAGAAGTAGTGATATTCATGAGTCTCTATCATCAGAGAGACAGAAACTGTGAATCCTTAAAAAGTACAAATGTCTTAATTGGCATGTTGAGATAAAATGAGTACTGCCTTATTTATCACTTACTAGCATCAACAGCATTTTGCATAAAATGTATACATATGACTGCACTTGAATCAAAGGAAAGAGTATTATTTTCAGACCCACATAAAAAACTTAACCTTTACTTTTGCCAGGATGAAGTGAGGTTACAATATTGTTTATTTACTGAAAGATGGATGGTTTGCACTATTGGTGTATCAGTTTGGGCTTCCTTCTTCCATTAAGTAACAGCTCAATCAGACAGATTTCACATACAAAAAACTCTTCCCTGTGGAACTTTCTATCTACATTTTGATCCAGAAGAAAGTTTCACAATCCATCTCACACAGTCTAAATTATGGCAACATACGTGTAACCAATCTAACAAACTATGTTTTGCCAGAAGAAAAATCACATACTATAATTTTCATATGTAATAAAAGAAAAGGTTTAACAACTTCCTTGAAAAATGACACAAAGAAAATGGGGAGTCAAAGCACATCCTTCTGTAGAGCCTCCAGAAAGAAATACTACCAAGTATGCATTAAATCCAAATTTGGTTTGGCTTTGCACTGCTACTGCAAAGTCTATGTTCCTCAATCGTACCTTGATCTTGCATATTCCACAGAAAGGTTTATTTGTATATCAAGGATATTTTGTGTTTTTAAAGCTGCTCAGTAAATATTTTCATTACAGAAGTACAAACACAATTATAATCTAGGAAAGAAAAAAAGACAATACTTTTCTGAATGAAAAGGTACAAAACCCATACCAGTTAATATAGCAGAAATATCTTTTAATGATTCTTTTGTGCAGATTCATTCCCTGATGTAGAGGATTACTCACTATAGTGCATGAAGCAGTGCGTTAAACGTTTTTCGTTCGATAAATTGTATTTTAGAATGTATTCCTGATGTTCCACTTGAATCTACAATTACCAAGTTTCATCCCATTACTCATAAACCAGTTTCTGGAAAACTGTGGCATACTATCTCTCCTGTCGATCGCAGTGGGGTTTTTTTGGGGGGTGGTGGTGGGGAAGTTCAAAGGTAAACTTTTTGCCTGGTTATGTTTTTCTCACTTTTTTTTTTTAAATATACATTGATTTTTGCTAAATTTTGCAGAGCCTTTACAGAGCCATATTTAGCTTTTTAGGTTTCCATTGGATGTTACCAGCAGACCTCCTCTAGGATTTGCTGGTCAGTCTTAACACTTCTAGAAATACAAAGGTAGCGAGAAGCAAAACAGAGGACTGCCCATTATTCGAGACTAAATAGCAGAATAATTGAAATAGAAAGTCTGACCTAGTCACCTGTACTTCACACAAACACATAAAGCAGGAAGTAGGGAGGAAAGTTTAGTTGATTAGTCAGATAATCATTTAAATTGAAATTCACTAATTTACAGCTTAAGCTTTACTTCAAAAATACAACTTAAATTCTTAACTATTTGAACAAATTTCTATTCCACAAAAGAATAGTCTTATTGGTATGCTTCAATCAGCATATCCAAACAGCAGACAGCAGATATGCTTTTCCCCTCTTTCTGAAAAGCTATGAGTATTAAATTGGAATCTATTATTTAACCACCACTTGTGGTTGCAGTCAGAATAGGAGAATTATGAACAATGTCATTATCTTAAGACGATATCTTAGAACAGTTGAGCTGTACTCAGGCTTATTAATTTGGTAAGGCATGAAACTAGGATCACAAAAGAGGCGCAGGCCCTACAGTGGTAAGCACTGTACCATCTAGGCTGCATACACAATGCTAGGAACCTACCTGTGATGGGAGCCTACTTGTGATGTAAGAATCAAAGAGTAAGCACAAGAAGCCAACACACAGTTAGTCAACATGATAAGAGAGAATTCTGGACTTAAAGAAGTTAAGAGGAAAAGGACTTTCAGCCAATATCCCAACCTGCTCTGCTCAGTTTGGCATCAGAAGACACCATACAACAGATTGCCCAGAGACGGGTGACAGACTGATCAGGTTGTAGCTCCTGATGGTTTCGGTGCCAACTGGGCACACAGCTGTTCAGTGTTGCAAAAGTTTTGGGACAACCACTGAGGAGTACAGAGAACTTTGTAAGTGCCTCCTTAAATGCCAATTTCTTTACCTCTTGGATTGACTGTGATAGAGAATGGGGTCTGTATTCTCCAATTAGGCACTTATTGAGACCACTGAGAAAAGAAGGTGAATCACGAGCCTTTTGGCCTAACCTAAAGCTGCAATGTGTCCAAGCCACCTGGACCCAGAATTAGTGAAATATTCTTGGAGCCTATTGTCCATGAACGGTTGTAGGTCCCTCCGGCTTTTAAGCATTTGCACAGTTAGGTAGCTGTCAAGCAGGACAGTTGGTGATGCAATTTTGGAATCAGGATCCTGGGCCTATTTGGATATGTAAGCCTTAAGTACTTCTAAACACTTGACAAGGCTAATGCTCTATACTAAGCATATTTCTAAAGCATTCACTACTAGCTTAGTTCTTTTAGTTTGTAGCTTGAACTGGGTTACTTGAAATTCACTTAATGAAATAAAATTTCACTGTGCAAAGAAATCTAAGTTAGATTTGAGGTAGCAGGCACAAAATAAGTGACCCTGCTTACTGTCGTTGTAAGAACTTCAGTGAAGATCAGGAAATTTCTAACACTCATTAGAATTGCTGAAGTTGTTCAGGTTACTATCCTTTTACTATAGACTCAAGCGATAAATCTTTCATAACAGAGCACACATGCTACACTGAGTACTGCTGTTCTACAGAAGTTACTCATAAGCGAATCAATTCATTAGATTCATATGATTCTATGATTAGAACAGCCCTCACACCTACAGTTTTGCAGTACTAAGCTATATTACATGTGATTGGGAGTCCTTCTGATAGAACAAATTTTCTTCTGTAAGAAGTAAACTGCATGGAACAAAACATTTAAGGATAGTGCAAGAAAGCGGACAGAAGTCTAACAGTTCAGACTGACTGGAAGTCTTGAGAGTTTTGGTTTCCAAATTTTGATTCCTTGGTAAAGTGTCTGGCTGGCTACAAAGAAATTCTGTTGGGTTTGGGAGTAGCACATCCTTGCAATGTCATTTCAATACTTTTAAGCTAAATTTTCTTCTATGGAAAATTCGATGGCGCACGCTGCAGGTTTTTTGTTTTTGGAGGAGGAGTAGGAGTAGAGGGGATGGTGGATAGAAATGAGGGGAAACACTTCTGACCAGTTCTGTCTACTAACTGTAATTCCTATTTAGTAATAACAAGCTACATATTGAAGTACTTCCACAGATACAGGCACGGAAATGAGAGGTACAGACAACAGCAGTTAGTGACAGTAAGTTGGCAATGTATACGGAACAAAAAGCCATTCTCTGAGCTAGGCAAGGAGAAAGTTTTGGAACATGATTAAACTATGCAATGAATCTAAATCTAAACAGTAACATTTCAGAGCTATTATAACTACTTCTAGTTGTAACATCTCTGTTATTAAAAGAAGGAAAAATCTGCCCCCTCTTTGTTTGCAACTTTATGTTTTAGGAGGGGAGCCCAACATGTAAAGTACATTCAGAACAGGAAGAAAGGAAGCTGTTTGACTCTAAGTCACTCCCCAATGGGTCAGAAGCATCACAATTATCAAGGACAAGGAACTGAAAACATTTAGGTTTTCTAGGTTAACTCTCTTTGATCTACAATGAGTGAAAGAAATAAAATTGTAATAAAACTTTATAAGACATGAATAGCAATTCTCATCTCTCTGAAACACCTAGTCAAATTTATTTCAGACTTCCTGAAGATAAGTTACTCTACCATCAGGTCACATATGGAAAATATCAGGCTGACTTACTACATTTTTACAAAAGTGTACATTTCAGTTATGAGATAATGGAAAGCTAATGTCTCTGTAATAAAACAGTACTAATATTTATAAGCTAGTGATGCTATTAGCTGTACCTAAATTACCTGTCACTCCTTATGACTTTTGTGAAAGGTTTATACAATATTTCAGCTGCTTTCTATCACAGTGTCCAACATGACAAAGAGCATTATGAGAGATGCTGTGAGGTAGCCCCAAATCGGAAAAAATATTGAAATAAGATAGACATATATGTTGAAATAAACCAAACAATTAATAATGGTTTCACTTGTTATATACTTTCAGCTGCCAGTTGCTTCACACGCACATAAACAGTCTACCTTCAAAGGCTGCTTTGCATTAGTAATACAAAGTTTACTGTATAAAGCAACCAAATAAAAATTACAGGAAAACTTAATAGCTAGAAAAACATTATCTGGATTCCGAGAGCTTTCAAATCACAAAATTCTGTAAACAGAAAGAAGAAAGTGATATGAGTAAATTAAAATTCCACTACGTAAACAGAGGAACTACTGTGGAATTGAATGTCATCCAAAAATAGTTAAAATGCTATATTTATGTTTTATGAAATAATGTAAAAAACTCCAGCAAAGATGAGACAGTGGGAATTTTTCTCTTTTACTACTAGCGAAAGTATTTTAGAGAATACATATGTAACCAGCAAGCTCCCAGCCCCGCCCTTACTTTTAATCATGTGTTTTGTCACCCTACAATATTCCTCTGCAGACTGTAATTTCTAGGGTTTTATCTTCTTTGTTCTGAAGTATAGTCCTTGCATACCCCAAATATCCATTACTCTCACATGAAAGTTTACAAAATCACAGATCCTAATCTTGTAAATGTAAATAAGTAGATTTATCCCAAATCCTACTTTTCCTGTACTAGCTACTTTTAACACCACGAAGAAGGAAATACCACCATATTTTATCCCTTAAATAGCATCTTTCATTAGTGAAACAACATACCTTGTAGATTTAAGGAGTGAGACTCAGCTGCAGTTTAGGACACTTGCATTTAATTCTCAGAAAAACAATTCTGTAAATATACAGAAGCAAACTACAAAAAAAACCAAACAAACCTACAGAAGAAAACCGTAAAGGAAGCTTTGCCAACAGTCTTAGTGGAGGTAGTCAGTGTTGTAGAAGTTCCATAAAGAAACAAAATTTAAAGCAAGTAAGATATAGATGCCTCACGTGAAAATGTAATGTTTTCACTATGATCTGCTGTATGTGTTTTGTACCAACAAGCCGTAGTCTGTACTTTTATTCCTGATCTCAGTAAAAACTGTTTATTTTTTAGTTTGAGATATTCTTTATATTTGAAACCACTGTCACTGAAATCACCATCTCAAAACATGCCTTATGGCAAAATAGTAGCAATTTTAGACCTGAGTGCAGGTTTATTTCAAAGGCATGTGATGCTACAATCAAGCTGTAGACATTTCCACTGCTGTGACTTATTCAACAAAACACTTCTGCTTCATTGAAGCAAAGAACGCATTTACTTCCTGGAACATGTAGAGGCTAGTTTCCCAAGCTCCACACAGAATGGTATCCCGCCCCCATCCTTATCCCCCCAAGCTCTCCATGTTCTTTGCTTTGTGTCATGAAGACAAGCAGTAGTCGTCTGGGAGAAGGAAGAATTGAGTTTGGCTGGACATACTGTGCAATTTTTTACTGTGTAAAAACTTACTTAAAAAAAAAAAATAGTACAGAAAAAGTAAAAAAAAAAAAAAAAAAGACGGACAAAGCTGCTTCTTTGGTGGTGGTTTGGCTGTAAAGTGCTATTGGTGCCTAGGTGTTCATTTCCTCTCTTCCTTGACTCTCACAATTTATTCCAATTTAACTGTTTGTACAGCTAAATTCTAGACTGAATTTACACACAACAGGGGAACACCACTGACTGTAGATTGGTCCAGAAAGGAACAGTAATGTGGAAGTGCTAGGAACTACTTTCTTTTAATACAGCTCAAAAAAGTTCAATGTCACAGCTTCTTCTGCTTAGTAGGAAGCCTGCCCAGAGGCTAAGGATTCTGGTGACTGATGCTGTTCCGCATTGTGAATTGAATGATACAACAGGAAACACTTGTAGGAATAGCTAATATAGTCAAGTTGATAAAATAATTCTATCACTTTAATTTTCATCTGCCATCTTCTTATGACCAAAAGAAGATAAGGAGTATGGTTTCTAATGGTTTTTGTTTATGTGCTGAGACAGACTAGCTGAAAACATAATGCTTGCTCAAAGAAAGCAATGGCATCTTTGGAAAACCTTCGGCTTCTTATCCAAGCCTTTCCCACATCTCTCCTTCAGTTGCACCACCACAAATGTTTCAGGGTTAACAAACTCATTAGTTTTAAAAATCACTTTAAGAAGGGATTATTTTAACTCTCTTAGTATCATGGATGGATTCACAACCTAGCCTACGGAAGAGTTTCATTAACAGTTGAAGCATAACCATTGGGGCAGCACAACACTGGCCTGAGCAGACAGGAGAGTGAACTCTGCAAGCCTAAATTGGTGCCAAGAAAAAAGAATCATTGAACCGTATCTAAATCACTGTTTCTCTGCTGAACAGATACCAGTTTGGGACAGTCTATGCTACTTTCCATTTCCAAAATTACATCTTTGATTGATTGGGTTTTCAGCCTAGTTCCCAGTTCAAAGGACTCCTTTTCTGTAATTCAGTTGAGAAAAATATGTCTTCAGGTGAGAAAAATGTCTTCAGTTTACAAAGTGAACACAAATAGTAATTTTAAAAACATGCTTTCATTTCTTATCTAATGTTTAGATGCTGACCCTATATATAGGATTGGTATTTACAGTTTATTTACCTGAACTAAGCAAATTAAAATATAACTATATCATTGTGTATTTAATTTTCTGACATCCTAAAAACACACATAAGTCATTGTGTCCCCTTTAAAGTTTACACAAACGTGATAGCAATTCTCCTGGCCTCTAATACTCTCTTTACTTGTCCATTATAGAATCCTTTCAACTTTGCCTTTAGCAATTCACAAACTCATTTTTTCATGAGTAAATATTTAAACCAGATCTGTTTTAAAATGTCTACAGAAAGAAAGAAGATAAAAGCAAGCATTTAGATTTATAGCTAACTGGGTAATAATCAACTGCTACTAGTGCTGAAAGAACTTCATCCATGTCTCAGCTTTAACATGAGCCTTTAGTCCAGGTAGGGGGCTGTGAGCCTTTGTGCCCTTATGGTAATGTTCTTAAGTAAACAAAAGATTGCCACACACCTCACGGGACAATTAATTCATTGAAACAGGACATTTAAACTTTTCCTTTTCATCTGTAATATTAGAGTTAGCTGCACTAATATTTGACTTTCTGTTTCACAGTGGAAAGAAAGAAGGATAAGAAAGGCAGAGAATTAGAACTTAGTCCTCTGACCATTGAGAACCTGCCCCATACACCTAATGGTCTGCCTTCGTTTAACTTCAAGTAATGCAGTATTAAACATCTTAACTACCAAAACATATTCATTATTGAAATAAACAGCAAACATTTTCAGCATTAGGTGGAAAAAGCTTGCTTTCACACACCATTACTTATACTTCTTGAAGAATCATGTTTTTGACTTAGACTTAAAACTGAGATATTTCCACCTATTTGATAAGTAAAACTCAATCAGATTTCAGTTCATTTACCTACTATTGTAAGAATAACTTCCTAGGCTGCTCTGAGGAAGGCATGTACTCTCCCCTAAACTGAGACAGGTTATGTTAGAGACCTCAAGAGCCAATACACAAAATCCAAACAAAAGCCTTCTGAAAACCAGTGACATACAGTAATCATGGAAGGATTTCCTTTATTTAAGATTTTAATGGTTGGTTAGTATGTAAATAAAAAAACATTTCAATGATTTCAAACTTTATATTATTTCTTCTGTAAAAACTGGAAATACTTGCCAATTCTCACAACTTGCCACCAGAAATACGGAAAACAAGCAATTGTTAACACCTATGTTATTTAGTCAAAGGTTTTGTCACAGCCAGACATGAGATTAGGGAACAAATAAAGTCTCTAATCTGGATTTACCTCTGCAGTTTATGCCAGAGAAATTGCTCTTCTCCATAGGGCTGTCTGTTGCCCACTTAAAATTAGTAGTAGCTTCTTAATAGTCCAATCTAGAATCCACGCTTAGGCTCAATTACAAAAGCCAAATCACTATAAACTAAAAAATTCTGAGTTATTTCAGAAGACTTGGTAACCATTCTTTCACCATCTTTTAAAAAACAAAATTTCTAATTTTGGAAAAGATGGAAATAAGCCTATCAGTCACTAACTACAGTCAAAGTGGAAAGATGTAAGGGAGGTAATTTCTTCTTCTTCCCTGTCTTTGTGCCAGAGAGTAGAATTCATGTTTGAATGCTTTCTTAGAAAAAGGGAAAAACAAGAACAGAGGAAAACCTGCATAAAATGAATTTATGCATTAGCTACCCTAGATCAGAATAACACTGTTGCACTTTGGATTTCACTAAATTTCTCTTTTTGTAGATAAAAAGAGAGTAAAAACAAATGAAGGGGGAAATACTTTATTTGATCAATTGGGAGGATTAAAATAAATGTACATATGAAATTGCCTGTTTGGGTTCAAACTCTGTCTGGAAATACCTTCTGCAACTCATTGAATTTGAAGTCATTCACTCCAGTAAGTCAAGATCAGCATTTCATTCTTGGCATCAAACCTCATAGTGTTTTCTATGAGAAACATACTTTCTCTAAACAATTTTAAGATATGTTGTATACACTACAAAAATAGTTGAAAAAATTTTAATTTACTTTCTAGGCTTACGTCATACTTGGGCAGGAGTTACTGCTGCAAACACTGTAACTTATTAGACTTATTTTTTTTTTTAGAAATCTGATTTACTAGTTTTTATGTTGCCATCTTTAATAAAAATTAAATTATTATGATTCAGAGGTATATAATGAAATTCCCTCAAACCATAAGAGAAGTGGACAGGAGCCACATTTATAAAAAGTTTTACTATTAAAGATACTGTCTGAGAATCTGGTTTTGTACATTTATTCCCCAAAAGACACTAAAACTAGAATGCAAGCATAACAAGGAAGTTTGGCTCATTTGAAAAAAGGCTATCTAAGCAATATATGAAATGCTGAAGAATCCTTATTTCATTAAATTTCATACAATATAAAGCTATTCAAAAGTATGATTTTAATGCACAATAGCATATACTTGGTTGCATTTTAATTTAGAACAATTAAAAAATAAAGAATGTTTATAAGAAACAACGTATCCTTATTAAAGTAGCACAAAGCATTTCAGGAACTTGACAATTCATTCTTCCTATAAACAATTGTTTCTGGAATAGGGAAAAAAACAACACAGAACATAACCTCACAGCTACAGAAGCAAACAAGTGAATCCAAGGTTTTCCACAAGATTATGTTGAATCAATTTTATTTTTCATATTACAAAGCAGACAGCAATAAATGAAGCCGGACTAATTCACTCCTTTTATTGAATTAAAAACTTGATAGGATGTAGACCATTAACAGCCTTGGAAGAAGTAGTTAAAAGGCTTCTGTTGCAGAATAAAGAAGGTCTCTCCTATTAAAGAGAGTCTGATCCTCTCATTGGCCAAAAACAAATAGAGAAACCGATTACTCATTGCCTTCTTAATATATAGATATTTATCTATATTGTTCTCTCTTCCTGTAACCTTAATACAAAAGTTATTTTTAAAGGCATCAACATACTACCTCTTTTGGGTGTCAGGAAAGAATTCGTACTCACTGAGGCCTACCAGATAGTAGGCAGAGGGTCTAGGAAGACTGGCTCTCTTTTGCCATTAACACAAACCAGAAATTAAAATTCATATGACAACATCAGAAGTGGAGTCAAGACTCCCTAAACATGTGGTATTACACGAATGTTTATCCTTAAGTGACTGGTCATATGAGGGAACTTTGCAATGATAGTGCTGGACCTGCTGAAATGTGTTAATAAAATCATTTACTAACCAGAAAATGAGCCTTTAAAAGAATTCTTCATAATTGTGACTGTCATTTTTTGCCAAGATTTCAAGTTAAAACAAAAAACATTCTGAAGCCAAAAAGTTAATCCCACTCCAACAGGAGGAAAACAGCACTTACAGTGAGGCTCATAGGGAGGAGGAGGATCACCACAAGGAACACACTCCATGTCTTGAAAGCCTCCAAGCTTAGTCTTCCTATAAAATCTAGAAGATAAAGGAATGAAAAAAACAGTTAATCAAAACCAGATCTTTCTCCTCACAAAACTGATCAGGTGTTTTAACAGAATCCTCTATAAACTGCAAACTTTTGTCAATCTGTGTCCCAATGCAAACTATCAGGAAATAGAAGAAAATAAAAGTAAACAAAAGTACAGTAGATATTAATAGTACAGCAGTAGATCTAAAGTAAATTGAGGAAAAATTCTAAATCTGTTAGACCAAATGCACAGCCACTATACTCTTACATTCACATAAGAAATAAACAATTCTGAAGATTCTAAAAACAATTAAACAATTCTGAAGAAGTAAAATCGCTACCTTAG
>VYZM01022638.1:7340-25207 GCA_013398915.1 Dromas ardeola | reverse complement strand
CACAGCCATAACTGAAGCAGGGTGAATGGCATGGCATGGCTCTCTGTACCAAAGCAGCACAGCCTCAATTGGCACCAATCTCTGTATACACAGCCATGACAAAAGGGAAGCCGGGAGCCTGAATATTCTCCCAAAGCACTTAAAAGGCCAGCATGAGTCGTGAGGGTCTTGCATGCTTTTTGTTTGTGCGCAGCTAGCAGAGTGTGCTGTGCTATTCATTCTAGGTTAAGCTTTCGGTGCTGTCTAAGAAGTGGCCCTTGTACAAAAACGTGATCTGTGCTTTTCCAGATATTTGTATGTCAGGCAGCTACACAGCAGCAACTTCTGTAATCCCTTCTCCTGCAGTTAGAGCTACTAGAAAGGCTTAATAATATCCCAGAGGCAAAGATGAAACGGTATCTCCACAGCTACTGTTTGCTGTAGAGAGCTTTTGAAGTCAAGCTTAAGATGTCTTTATTTCCCTACCAGAAAGAATATTTTTTTTGTCCTTCTTTCTCCAGTGTTGTCACGATGACGGCTTTCTGCTTGAAAAATATTCCAAGAGGCTGCAGTGTTCCCATAAAACATTAGGGAATGAGAACAGCTTTTCATCAGGGGCTCCTGGAATCTGTAAGTACAGTTTGTCACTACAGAAACCCACAGCCACCCTACCAGCACTCTCAATTTTAAATCCCACACTTTCTTCCTTATCAGGTTTATAGCAGCCTCAGCCTTTGCTGGCAGCTTACTCCTGCCTGGCTCTTGGCTTTTAACTTCCGTTTCTAATTAAATCTAAACCGAGTTCATCATATAGCTCCCATTTATCGCTCATTTTTCTTTGGTGTAAGAAAGCGAAATATGATAAATCTGCTAAATCTGCATATAATCTCATCAACTGATGGTCCAGCTTGATAAATAAAAGGGGATAGCATCACATTCTTGCAAATACTTATTGATTACAATTATCATAATTATAGTTAGCACTTGGGAGCCCTAATCATTTCCCATGACCGCTTGTGTTAGGTGCTGTATACTCATGGAAGAAAAAGAAAGTCCCGAAATAAGAATTGATGATTTAACCATAAGACAAAAAGAGAGCAGATTCAGAGGGAGTTTACAACAAAACAATGGGACAATACTGATCACCACAACTCTTGCCAGTGGATTATCTCTGCTGAGTCTCTTGTTGGTATCGGATCAAGCAAAAATTCTTAGACAGATAAAATATCGTAGTGATGCAGCTTAGCAGAAGTTTCCTGAGGATCCCTTCCTAGACAGGATTAAAAAACAGGAAGCAAGTGTCATTGTGTTTGCTTTTAAAATGCAACAGCTGAGGCTGGACACAGCATTGTGGATTCAAGGTAAATTTCAATTTCTCAATGGCAAATAACAGATGAAGGCTAGAGCCAGGACATTCTTAAAAACAAAGTCAGCCAGGCTGTTATAGAGTATGCTGCAGAAAGAAGAGGGGTTGTGGAGGAATATAAAAAAAAAAAAAGGGAGCAAGAAGATAGATTTGCACATCATTCTGAATATATATGAATGAGGAAATTGAATTGCTAGAAGAAAGGTTATAAAAATTATCCAAACTGAAACCAGTGAGCTTCAGCAGTGGTAGTTACTTGGAAAAGTTTAAAAAACAAAGTCTTTGCATATACAAAATATGTAGAATATAATCCCTAAGACCAAGACATCATGAGTATAAGGACCTCAAGATATCCATGTTGAAGCTGCCTTTTAGATTCCAAGAAAAATGATGATATTGTCAATAGTAACACATGAAGGAAGATTTGAACAAGTCTGTTTTAATGAGACTGTCCTGAAACTATGTCACTAAGAGAGCAATCATACCAATAAGAGGCAACTAGAAACTAAAAAAAAAATGTAAGGTGATCTCAAAGGATCAGGAAAGAATGATGTCTGAAGGAGTCTCAGGGAGTGGAGTAAAAAACTGGATATTGCAGAATATTTTGCTATTTTCTCTGGTGTTTTAGCACGACCCTCACTCACACCAGGCTACATATTCAGGAATTTTATAGAAGGATGAAGTTCAGCCACAGAAGAAGTTGGAAATATATCAGAATACGTAGATAGTGATATTTGCAGGAGCTCCCATGAATTCTTCAGAACAACTTACGATTTATTTGCAAGTAACATAATGTGGGAAAGTATATCTACATAATTTTAGGTTTGCCAGATGCAAGAGTTCACTAGCATAGCTCAACTCTAATGAAAAGATCCAAGCTAAAAGTCCATACCAGCAAAGTTTATATATAGTTATAGAAGTCCTCAATCACTATTCAGAGCAAATGGAAAGGCAGGCGGTAAAATTAATACTTCTCTGAACACACACACACACACAGGTTTTTATTCATATAATTCTGAGATGATCTGTTATTATATGAGCTGAGTCATAAGCCAATGCCAAACAATACAGTCCATATGCCTCATGAAATATAATCAGTATAAATGTTACTGTTATTATCTTGATACAATCAATTGTGTAACCAGCTGTGGTAGTTTACCTGGGTGAGACCTGTTAGTAAAATAAATAAATAAATAAAGTTCATTCATATTTTGGTTTTGTTTTGACACATACACTTAAGTGAGTGCTTTGTCTGACAATTTAAACAGGATCACCATGTACAAGATAAGAGGTCCTGTTTTCTGACGTTGCCTCTTTCTGTCGCACTGGGGGACAGCTCTTTCATTAGAGGCGTTTTCTTCCAGTTATTCTCTCTATTTCCATGTAGGGACAATAAAGACCAAAACAGAAAAGGGGAAGGCTTATGCTGCAACCTCCAGCTTCACTGTGAAGGAAGCCAGACTCCTTGGTGAGGTAATAGTGCAGAGGACCTGTCTGGCCCTCAAATATGAAACCTCAGCAGGAGGTTAACCAAACTGCAGAAAACTGGAAATTCCTGCAGCTTAAGTCAGCGAGGAGAGCTAAGCTTCAAGTGTTAGAGAGTGAGTCCATGCCAAAACATGAACATGGGACTTCAGTGCAATCCACTGTGTATTCTAATCACACCCGAGAACAACTCTAGGCTTACATGCTGGATATCTAGTGTATCTATGAGAAACTAGTCAAAAACAACATATAGAACACTAACCTATACATGCATAGAGTTTTCCACAGAAACTTAAATGGTCTTGAGGACTCCAAGGTTTGTCTTGAATGTAGAAGAGATATTAGAGGTGGTAGAAGATAAGCAACGGACCTTCCTCTCCTTATCCACTACAGAGACAATGCTCTCACTCCCAAGAGCTAGGAAGAGAATGGAGTAGGAAGTTTATTCTTGACTGTCTTGAAAACATTTCATTTCATGATGGTCTTTTTCACTGACAACGAGGAAGAAAACACAAAGGTAGATGCTAGCGGACTGTAGACTTTCAGTTTGCCTTCCTGCTGTCCATACTATGTTCATAGCTGCTAATCCTTTCTCTGCAGGGCTCCTAATCTACCCCAAATGGATTCTAACAACATTGCCAACTATGTATAGTATCCTGATGGCTTGTCCTGCTGCTGTGATCTGCAGCAGCATGTGTCCACCTGCCAGCCTTGCTACGGGGCTTCAGGCTTTTATGATCCCATTCTGACAGCGGCCCTTCATTGTTCCCATCTCTTTGATGCTCTTTTTCTAGGCTTTGCTTCAATAGCACTTTGCTTGTCTCTCTTTCTCTCATTCACAGTGGGCAGCTTAGCAATGTGCATAGTATGAATGCCCCTTTCATAAATACCGTGCCAGTTGGCCCACCCCATACCTTCAAATTGGAAGGCTCTCAGCATTCTGGCTGCTGATCTGCCAGCAGTTTTTACATAGAGTGAGACACCACCACACTGCTCTATCAGTAAATAAAAATAGTACAGCAATATTCAGCATTCAGTGTCACATCTTTATCACAGCACATGGCAATGAAATTCTGGGGTTGCACAAGAAGGTAAAACAGAAAATACCTTCATTTACAAATATCTTGCTGGCTAAAAATAGCAGATTCTCACTTAGATATTCAAATNACAACTCGCAACTCATTGAGCCTCAGGACCAGTGGTGGGCAGACAGTTGGGTATCAGCTTCTCCTGCAAGCACTGGTTTTTGTCTTCCTTCCTTCCTTCCTTCCTTCCTTCCTTCCTTCCTTCCTTCCTTCCTTTCCTGTAGCCTCCTTAAGGGAATTCTCTAATCATTATTGTGTTCACAGAAAGTTGCTGGGGACTAAGGAAAGAAATGTAAGTGGAGAGTGAGAATGCCACTGAAAAGTCATTACTTTGCTGGCAGATATAGTGATTATTATAACAGGTGATACGAAACTCTTAAAGTGCAATAGTATTTGCATCTGTGTGAACGTGTCTTTCACTTAAACTTCAGGAAACCCAAAGGCGTATTTCCTTTTAGTTTCATTCCCCATGTTCCCACTTAAAAATTCTCACTGATTGAGATATTACATATCATTTTTAGTGGTGTTAACTTAATTATTTCTTATCTGTGGAGGATTTAAGCGTGCTGGTGTAGCTGGCATTAATTATTAAATAAAAGAGAAATGATCTGTAGATAAGGATGTTCTCTTAGCTTGAAGTCATCTTCTATTTTTTTACAATCTTGCCCAAAACTTCCTCTCTTTTTTTCCTGTAGACTTTAAAAGCAAGTGCTTCTTACCTGAAAATTACCCTGAGACAAACCAGGGATCAAAACAAAGGACATAAACTTTATAATTAATACCATGCTTCACTAACGAATGTTTTGCTTGCCAACACCTGTCAGGCTTGTAATATTTTCTTCTCCAGCATGGAAGGTACTATAGAAATGTCAAAACCTCATGGGAATTTGGAACAAAATGTCTAGAAATAAATATAAAAGTTTATCTGGTGCTTTGAGACACCATGAAAACATTGTGATCAAATGTAGATACAGAAGGTCCCTGTTTCTATTTTTAATTTTTTTAAATAAGTATCACAATTTTATACACTTTTAACAAATCATTACTTTTGCTTTGCAAAGGCTTAATTCACCTAAATGTGCAGAAATATATACCTTCATTGTGTTCGTGGTAAGGACCCTGCATTTTGTAGGTGTTTCTGGTTTAGTACTGAGTGACCTTCCTGCAGGTAGGGCTCGCAGAATGGTTACACAGTGCAACGTGCTATTACTCCCAGTAGATATGGTACTATCTGCAGCATCAATAAACTCTTGAGCAGATGTTCAATACCCAAACATAATGACCACTGGAGAGCCATGATAACTGCCGAAAAATACATAAAGGAATATTATAAAAGGATAGGGACCTATCATTCTCATTAGCCAACAAGGGCAGAATAATAAAGAATAAGCATTCTCTCTAACCAGAAAAATTTTAACTTGATTTAAGAAAATCTTTAACCAATAAAATTAGATTAAGAAATTATAAAAAACTGCCAAAGAAATTGATAAAATTGTCATTATTTAAGATATTTAATGTGGCCTTGTGGTATGCCTATTTGAGACAAGCAAACACATTAGCTAGTTTTATATGTGTCTTAAAGGAATTGTGTGCCATCTTGATTAAATCTAGTTTGAGAATGATCTTACTGTTGTTGACCAAAAGAGCTACTTGTTTCAGTTCCCAAAGACCAGATGCTAACCAAGAAAAGTTATTTATGTAGTTACTGAAAAGAAAATTAAAAGTCTTTTCGAGGCATCCATTTGTTTATGTGTGGATATTTGCAGCACTCTGCTATGGGTTTTTTACCTTTATACTAAAAGTCAAAATTTATATGGAAGAGGGCAACCTTTTTCCAGACTTCCCTTCTATCTATTCCTTTCAATATTTTTTCTCAGGTAGTTAGACTATTACATAAAGAAAAAACTCCTTAAGCAGATGAATAATCTTACAACATGAGTGTGCAGTCTTACAGAAAGTGTATGATATCTATTATAGATACTTTCTTTTAAAACAGTATTTTAGGCATCATATTTCCAAAACTGAAATAGCTTCCTTTCAGTCCCCATTAACTCTCAGAAAACTTCCCATCAGAATTTTCATCAACAGCGAGAAATACCTACAATGTTTCAAGTTTTAAAAAACATCACAAGTGAACTAACCGCAGAAACTGACTACAGGAATATCCTGAAAGAGAGAAAGCAATACCCTTCTTTTCTTTAAATAGAAAATGTTTATTCTTTAGTTAGGAATAGCTTTGAATAGTACTAAAAAAATGCATTAGCTTTCTAGTCAATAGAGCTAAAAGTAAAAAGTATGTGAGATCAGTTTTATGAGTTGCATACATGACAGAGTAAATGGTGACTTTTATCCACTGATAATGCTTCCAACGGGCCTGAATATAGCTACATATTGCAATCCTGTATTATGTATGAGTTTCACTGCACTATTTATGAGTTAAATATGCAGATATCATGTTGTAATAAGGTCTATCCTTCTATTCTCAAGGTAAGCATCTATGCTTTTTACTTGAGTAGATTAAGTTAAAATAGTACCTGCACTTCTGTCATTTGTAGCCATCATTACACATCATTCTCAGACAAGTTTGTATGTGACTAGTGACACGCTAGAGAAAAATTCCCTTCAAGAAACCTGATCATCAACTTAGCTAAATAGCGTTCAACTGAGAAGGCTCTGGTAGGATTTGAAGTGCATTTGCCAAATTATGTTCCTCTGTGCCTTGATAATGTATCGGGGCTATAGATTAAATGTATAGAGCAATTGAAAACAAATGTAATGATTTTCAGTTATGCTGGGAAATTCCTTTAATCTAGAGATCCTAAAGATTTCAAAGAATAAAATGAGTTTTAGAATTGTGAAATTTTAATTTTATGGTCATTTTATTGCCGGTAAATCAAGATTCACGATTGTGTGTACCATCTACCACCATGTGTTAGACATCCCGAATTTACAACTTAAAAACTTTCTCTGACCAAATATCGACGTCTTCATGCAAAGTGTCACACTCAACCAATATAACAAGATTGTGTGCTAAATATGAAATCTTCACAGTAAAATCCCAAATATTCATGATGTTTAAGTAAGGCTTCCTTGGAATCATAGAATCATAGAATTTTCATGGTTGGAAAGGACCTTTGAGATCATCGAGTTCAACCATACATACACAAAAAAACACAACCCTACAATCTCTGCCACTAGAGCATGCCCTGAAGTGCCAAATCTATATGTTTCTTAAATACTTCTAGGGATGGTGGCTCAACCACCTCCCTGGGCAGGCTGTTCCAGTGCCTGACCACTCTTTCCGTAAAGTAATTCTTCCTAATATCTAATCTAAACCTCCCCTGCGGCAACTTCAGACCATCTCCTCTGGTCCTGTCATTATTCACTTGGGAGAAGAGACCAACCCCCACCTCTCTGCAACCTCCTTTCAGGTAGTTGTAGAGGGCAATGAGGTCTCCCCTCAGCCTCCTCTTCTCCAAACTAAACATGCCCAGTTCCCTCAGCCTCTCCTCATATGACTTGGTCTCCAGACCCCTCACCAGCTTGGTAGCTCTCCTCTGGACACGCTCCAGCACTTCAACATCCCTCTTGTACAGAGGGGCCCAGAACTGAACACAGCACTCGAGGTGAGGCCTCACCAGTGCCGAGTACAGAGGCACAATGACTTCCCTACTCCTGCTGGCCACGCTAGTCCTGATACAAGCCAGAATGCTGTTGGCCTTCTTGGCCACCTGGGCACACTGCTGGCTTATGTTAAGCTGGCTGTCCACCAGCACCCCCAGGTCCTTTTCTGCTGGGCAGCTTTCTAGCCACTCTTCCCCAAGCCTGTAGCATTGCTTGGGGTTGTTGTGACCGAAATGCAGGACCCAGCACTTGGCCTTATTAAACCTCATACAATTGGCCTTGGCCCATTGTAGGTGAGATAGTATAAATGGATGTGTTCCAATGCCTTCCTTTATTCCTGTTTCGTCTGGATTCTGTAACTGCAGTGCCTATGACTGTTCATAAGTTCATGGTCTGAAAGCAATGATGTCTTTTTTTGGAGAAGAAAAACATTGAAAATTCAGGTCATTTCTGTACCAGCAAATTAAACCTGCCCAAGAATGTATTGGCGCACTGAAGCTAGGTGGCATAGAAAAACTTATGTGCGTGTTTTTACAGTTTCACTGTCTCCGAAACAAGTTAACTTAATGCAAATTACTCATTGGTAATGGTTCTTGGAAGGTTCTTACTACTAAACTATGACTTGGACTAGTCAACATGCACCAATATTGTGCTTGAGTGGGTTCCAAGATTTACCGGTGTAGAAGATCCAATTAAAATGCTTGAGAACCTTCCCTGGCACTATTTATTTTACTAATAGAACCATACTAATGTGTATGTACCTAAAATTACTTACTCTGGAAAAAAGTTATGATGAGAAGTCTGTACGTATGCCTCAACCTATGCAAGAGGACAAGTATGGTACAAAAGAGATTTGTAGTTCAAGTAATCCAGTAGATTTTATCCCAGCAGACAACTTCAGTCATATCTTCAGGGGACCTTTGTATGCTGAATTTATACCGAGGAATGCTAGGTAGAAGTTTCTATTTGTAGTACATTAGGTAGAGTTTTGATGGAAGGAAATTTGTTCAGCAGTAACCTGTAAACAATTATTGAGGTATTTCCTACAACAAGATGTTTATTATTTGTGGGGAAAACATAGGAATAAAAATCAGTGTAAGTTGTTCTTGGCATTTCCCAGGAAGGCTAAACATAATAAAAAACTGTACATAGGTTTTCAGACAATACATATACAGTCATTTCCTTATATCGTAGTTACTGGCTATAGAGCAGAGATGATTGAACTGCTGCACTTAGCACAAAGACCTAGAAACAGATCTTAGTATCCTTATGGAGTTTCAATATGCAAAAAATAAAAAGTGATTTGAACATCTGCTACTTGAATTCCTTACTAATCTGCCAAAGAGAATGCTTGGGATTGTTTTTAGCAATAAGAAAAATACACAGTGAGTTGGAAGACATTGATAACACTTGAGCAGAACAGCTCTTCAGCACTCTGATGAGATGAGTTACTGTACAGATGGCTTCCATCATGCAAGTCTTTTCTGTTTATAGGGCTGCAGGTGGTAGAGTGGGAAACAGGGTAAGTGGAGGAAAGGTTAGGACTCCAAATCAGCTGTAGCAGTTCACCAAGTAAAATCTGTCCCTGCTGAATGCACTAGCTGTTTATCAGCACTGCCATCTAGAGCTGTGTGAAAAAAATTCACTGCAGACAGCAGAAATGGTGAAATTAAATCTTTCATTGTTTAAGATTGTACATAGAGAGAAACGTAGACATCTTATGCTTTTTGTTATCTTAATGCAGGGGATCCAGCAACTGTGTTAAGCAAGCAAGAGAAGCTGGAAAAAAAGGAGAATAAAAACAATGTCTGAAATACTCAGATAACCTTGGCTGACTTTCATGCATGGCAAAAAGACTTCATAAGAATTAGTACAGTACACAGGTTAGCTTCCCCTTTGTAGTACAACTGGAATTTGCATTCCCCTGATTTGGGACAGTTTGCTGCACCTATGGGCTAGTTATTTTATCTGTTATACCTACAGTTTAAAATACTTTGAAGTACACAGTAATCACACTGTTCTTTCACTGCAGTTTTAACTCCCTTGGGGTGATTTTAATCATTCAGGAAGTTAAGAGCACTGAGGAGGTATCACAAGGACTAGTGACAGCAAGAGATCCACTGAAATAGTTTTTATAATTGTCAGAGATTCAGGAAGGGTAGGAAAAAAGCCAGGTGGAAGTTCTGGGGAAGCTCGGAGCTTTATGATGCTCTCCAGATCTCTTTGTGCAGTAGAAAGGATGGATATCATGCTTTTTTTGCTACCATGTTTCTTTGCTACCATATCAAGGGAATGGAGCACCTCTCTTATGAGGAAAGGCTGAGAGACCTGGGTCTGTTTAGCCTGGAGAAGAGAAGACTGAGAGGGGATCTCATCAATGCTTATAAATATCTAAAGGGCAGGTGTCAAGAGGATGGGGACAGACTCTTTTCAGTGGTGCCCAGCGACAGGACAAGGGACAAGAGGCACAAGCTGGAACACAGGAAATTCCATCTCAACATGAGTAAAAACTTGTTTACTTTAAGGATAACAGAGAGCTGAACAGGCTGCCCAGAGAGATTGTGGTGTCTCCTTCTCTGGAGATATTCAAAACCTATCTGGATGCGTTCCTGTGCAACCTGCTCTAAGTGAACCTGCTTTGGCAGGGGGGTTGGACTAGATGATCTCCAAAGGTCCTGTCCAACCCCTACCATTCTATGATTCTGTGATTCTGTGATTTTTGTACAGAATGCACAAATGCAAAACAGTTGTGTTCTATGCTGGGATGGGGGAAATTGCGACCTTTTTCAGTTGTATTACTTCATTCCTTTAAGCAAGGGTTGTAGGTTGTTTTCCATAAGAATGAACACTACCTATTTTTCAGGCTAGGACCAACAAAGGAGAGCAGAAACACAAGTTCTTTTCTACCTAATCCTTGAAATATTACTTAATATCATTAGCTGTAAGGCTCTTAAATAGCTATAACATAGCCAGAATCCATGAAAGCATTAAAATGAATATTTTTGAAAGTACCTGGGTGCCTAATTCTGAGTTCTATGGAAAGAGTATGTATTTAAGTGCCATTAAAAGACTGGTTTTTTAGTCACAATTTGTCCTGTTTGCTGCAATCTAGAACCATTTGTAAGAGTGTTTTTAGGCATTTAGGCTGGATATCCTCCTATAGGTGTTTACATCCAAGGTTTCTCACACACCACATCATATTCCTACCTTGCTGGTGGGCATGGCCAGCCCCTCTCAGCACACATAGTGCAGCAGGCATACTGGCATCGCACTAACCCTACAGGTGGCTGTAGGAAGCTCATAAAGGGTTGGGAGCCTTGCTGAACCCAGTATATGTTCTCTGTAATGGCTGGAGACACCCTGAAAGTCTGGCCTTCAGACTCACGTCTGTTGTCTCCCTCTGCTTCTGGGTAAAGTCTGCACACACTGGGAGTCATGAAGCCCTTCAGGTATGGCATAACCAGCAGAGGTTAGACAGCTTTCCCCTGGGCAAGGGCGTGTTCATATTCTCCGTATTGACCTGACCAAAAGAGGGTGTGAGAGCACATCTCTTCCAGAAATCTAATCCCAGTGCAAATTGGCATCATCTGAAAAACATGAGACTCAATCCATCACCCACTGTATCAATGTGGACACGCTCACTGAGATAATCTCATGTCTTTGGGACTACCTACACCTTGCCTACCATTGAATGGTGTTACTGCTATCTGCAATACTCCAGAATTCATTACAGTCTTCAAAGAGAATAGCTTTCTGTGCCATAGTCCTTGACAAAACACATCCTTGTCCAGTTACTCCAGAATATGCCAAGAATATGCCAGGATTATGAAATTTTAACATAACAAAAATATTATCCCATGACACTTGTGTTTAGGAATCTGGTCATCTTATCTTAAATAAGGCTGACTCTTTCTTTCCTGCCTGATGACATGAAGTCCAGCAGCATGAGAACAGACAACTGCTGGTGAGAGTACCACTAGTGCCTTGAGGAATGTGGGTGCATTCAAAGCAGGCTGACACCCACGGAAAATTCATTTCAGTCCTCAGCTTCTGGCAGATCATCTTTAAATAAGCCTTACACGAAGTAAGGTGCACTGACTGTTTTCAGGACAAGATCTGGAAAGCTTAGCCCCCAATACTGTCATCCAGTCTCCTTTGACCTTAGAATGTAATATAACCTCCTTTCATCTCTAAGCTATATGCCAAATTTATTAGGGCAAGGACACACAGAAACAGAATCACCAGCTGTAGGCTCCAGCTCCTTGACGGATATCGCAGGAGATTGCCTAGGACCCTACCAAGCTGTAGAGTACAGGTAATGACTCCAGCTAGGGAATGAATGTAGGTAGAGGGCTGTGGTGTGGTAGAAGGGAATCCTCACCCCGGTGGGATGTCTCTGGCATGAGGGGTCCTCAGTGCCTAGTTGACATTGAATTATTACATTAAATAAAGTACCTCCTTTCTATTTTCCCTTCTCTGTTTAATGGCATTCTTGGGGCCAGAGGCATGGCTGGCCTCTGATCTGGTGGTAATCATAGCAGACGATGAGGTCATAGGAAAAGCAAAGTCATAGTCATGATTAAAAGTAATACAAAAGGGAATAAATTAAGAAATGGTAAGTGTACCTCTGTAAAGCCACTTAAAAGAGGAAACTGTGAATAATTCTTACATGCATATCGACACAGGTCGGGATATACAGACTAAGACAAAAAAAATGTTAGACAGGTGTTTTAATTGAATTCACCTGGATACTTAACCCATTGTAAATGAGAAATAAAACATGTATTTTTTTAAAAAAAACAAGTTGTTTATTTTGGAAAGTTTTTCTTCACATTTGCCATGAGCCGAGAGTAGACAATGGGTCTCTTACACTAGTTTAGCTCATACATGGCATCTCAACAAGCCATAGTAACTTAGTGAAATGTCTGGGGCTTTTCAGTGTTTGGAATTCTTTTCTTCTAATAAAAGTGTCCTCTCATCAGTGGGAATCTTTCCTCTGTGCTTGCTTACTAGTTAGACAGTGTTCAGTTCCAAGAGCAAAACCTAAATAAACCTATGTCTTTACACACGAAAAATGTCCTTCTTTATGTCTGCTTCTATATTTGTACTGTTCAGACGATGTGAAGCATACTGCTTTGGGAAAATTATATTGAGAGCTCTGCCATCAGTATATCTGGTACTGGAGCAATTTTTATGAAGTGTTGAGGATGGATGCCTGTGTGAATTATTTTGAAGCAAATATAATTAAATATTGCTTAGGGAATTGCACAGTATTCCAACGCACATGCTAAAAAAAAAGTATAGCTTTTAATAATTAAATTCAAAATAATATTTTAACTTTTTTGTACATAGAGGTTTCTCAGATTAGGAAAGATGAAGTATGAAATTCAGCCTCTAAAACGATGTGCTTAAAAGCAAGGTTCAGTATGTGATTTCAGTCTAGTCAACCCAGTGGCTTAACATAACAATGTTATTATCAGGGAGCCACATCTGAAGCTCAGATTTTTTACTCCTTTGGCTATTCAGATTCTTTTGTATTGGGTTTAAGGCAGTTCTTGCTCTTTGACTAGTTGGTTATTTATACTAAGTTGAAGAGCAAAAAGATGAGAGCGAACTTTTGATGTTTACAGTTGAAATAATATAAAGTGCTTTTCCCTTGCTGGACAATATTGCTTGCAGAGAGATGAAGCATTCAAAGAGAAGCAAATGCACATACAGCAGTCTAAACTCACAGTCACTGACAGGCTCTGAAAAGGTTGCTCCTTATTGAATAGCTGAACCTGATAAAAAGTATGGTTCCCCACTGACATCTAGGAGGCCATTAAAATTTCTCGAGCTGTTCCAAAATGCATAGTCCCAATTAAAGAGAAGTCTCTGTGTTCTTCTTCCCAGGGGTGAGTTGAAAAACCAACAGCAAACCATTCTGGTAGTGGAGACAGAAAGAGTGTTAGGATTACCCCTGAGGAGAGCATGGATATGGCATAGCACCAAGGGGGCAACACTGGTGAGGAGACAAGGTCTCTGGAGGCCTTCTCCAAGAGGTGGCTGCTATTTAACATAGCTATTTTAGCTATTCTACCAGGGCAATATGAGCTGCCCATGATTGCTAGACTTCAGTAAATTTCATTATCATAATTCTGTGATTTGTTAAATATTGATGCTTTCTTTAGTGGTTGTTTAAAAGTTTTATACCATGAGTACACCTTGTAGTAAAAAAAAAAACAAAACTCTCCCAAAAAAATGTTTCTCTGGCAGAGGCTTAACAATTTAGACCAACAGACTAATTAAATTATATTGCCATTTTTCAGAATATACTTATATAAAAAGAATATGTTTTTTTTTTTTTCATTTTTAAGCCAGAAACCACAATGAGCATGAGACAAATAGCACAAAGATGAAAGAAATAATTTCTGATAAAGTCTGGAGAATCCAAACTTTAACCACTGTTATTTTTCTTTCGCTTACTAACTTCAGCAAGCTTTGGTAAGATTACATGTAAAGTATTACAGTTTTAGAAGTCTTCCAGCCAGACTTCTTGCCATTCATGTACCCTGCTCAATGATCCTTATTTAACAGCCGCACTTGGATATTTCTACCTAGGTTAGATATGTCCCAGAATGCATTGCCCTACTTTCACCCTGATCCCGAAAGTCTTTATCTTCTCTGATTCAAATAGGACAGATGGCCCAGAAGAGATTAACAGACCTCCTGAGACATATTTCATAAAAACTGGGAGGTCTGTTATAGTTCAATAGTTATGTGATCTTTATTCTAAAAATGATATAATAGTTATGATTGGAACAGCTTGGACATTTCAGATTTTATTACCAATTAACCTTCAAAATCATGTAATGATTACAGACATAATAACTGACTTTTTTTTCATTTAGTATATAACACAGAATTATTTTAGTGGTCTAAAATTAAAAAACATAGTTTAAAATATCTTCCTTTCTATTTCTGATTAAATTCAAAACCTGTCAGGGTTACTTATCAGGATTACTAATTTAGAGATCATATACAGTCAGCTACCACTGCATAGTCAGGGTGTCACTTCACTTCAGAATCTCTTCAAGTCACTGGGCCCAAGGTGAAAAAATGTTTTAAATTCAGGATTCCCATCCTATGAGATGACTTGCCTATAAACAATGAATTTTAAGACATATTCAATGTTTCAGGTCTAAGCAGTGGCAAAGCCAAATTGTGAAGAAACTGTTTCTTTAGATGGTTGGGGGGCTTGTGTTTATTTGTTTATTTTTAATTTGGTGTCTGGAGCAAGATATGCTATTTTTTCATGGTATCTCTTTACACTGTAAGAAGCATTAAAAGAAAAGACAAGTAAAAGACAGAAATTCTTATTTGGCATAGGAATGGCTAATCTGCTAGTGAAACAATATTTCCCCTCAAGCAAATATAGAAAAGACAAGAACTTTATTGGGAGAACTTTTAAAACTTTCATTACTTTTAAATATGACATTGACCACTTCTTAGAGTGAATAAGAAAGCAATGGTTCAACAGGAGACACAAGTGGGGACTGTGCACTCACACAAGGTGAGTCTTTGTAGCACCAAAGTATCTCTAAAAAGGGAAATGAAGCTTAAAAATAGAGGAGAAATAATACAATGGGAGATTATTTTTGTTACATCAGATCAGAGATCACTTCCTGATAGCATATAATAGTGAGATAGTGCTTACCCCTATCTAAGGTTTGAAGAAAAATAATTCCCCACCTGCTATTAATACTGTATAAATCAGCCTATGCAGGTTTCGTATAAAAACTATTGGCATTTTTAAACACCACACTTGTTTACGTTTCATTTGAATAAAGTGAGACGACATGATGTTAAAGAACATGACATTCAACTTGTGTATGATTTTCAGCCTAATCAGATCAGGTGAGGTGGCCCTTGTTCATAAGTAAATGAAACTATCTTCAAGAAACATTTTGGTTTCTTGAAACCCATTTTCATTGCTTATAAAGAGCACAAAACCAGATGGATTTAAGGATTTTAACTCATTAAACCAGGAAGGTTTTTTTCTTCATTTTTTGTATCCTTTTTATTTTTTGTGATAACAATGTTCTGTTACTATTAACGGATAAATTATTCCATTTCTATATAAACGCATTTTACCTGCAGAAAAAAAAGATCTTTCAACAACTGATAAAAGACAATTATTGTTAAATCTTAAAAATGAAGTTGATTTTTCTATAATGGTAGTCATGTTAAAAAATAGGATAAACTAAAAAAAAATCAAAGCAACTTCACTGTTTTCCCACTTGAAATGAGAAAACAAAATAAAAATTTTTGCATTTTCCTCCCATTAAAAAAATACATGATATTAATGCAGCTTCATAGAAAAAAGATATTTTGTCGGAAAAAATTTACTGACCAAAGGCTTTTCACAGCATTTTTTTCTGGTCATTTCTAAGTACTGCACACTTCTGTGAGATAAGGGAGACAATAAGACATTAAAGTAAAATATCTGAATAGATGTCTTTCTCTACTTGACGTGAACACTTTCAAGTTCTTTTTCTGTTTCTGACAAGTTTTGTCTGCACCAATTAAATGGAAAATTCTGACAGGGAGAATAATTTTTCAAGTATTTATAGACCAAAAAATAAATGGATTTCTTTTAGTTACAAGATTGGGAATGTTACAAAGAGGAAAATGAATCTGGAATTTGGAATTCTTACCACTTACTTTAGATATGTAGCCCACATATTACCAAAATGATATTGTAGATGCTCACATCTAGAAAGGATAAGGACACTAACCCAAGTAATCTAAAAGAACTATCTGCAATCTTAGTCAGCAGAGGAAAGGAGGTATCTAACATCTGCAGAGGAAGACCCTACTTGAGTCTCCCTTTTCTTCATTGCCCTTGGACGACAATCCAGCTGTGATAATTTATTCTAGGTAAGTTCCCTAATCATTCTGCTTTAATTATGTGCCCTTTTGGTTTTATTTTTACAGAGCAAGAAAACAGCCTGAATGGGACAAAATGGCCCTTATGTTCTTTTGTATTTAAACCCCTCTCCAGAGGGGTTTAAACCCCTCTACCTCCTGAATGAATGATTTAATGTTAGACTGTATCAGCCATCATGAAATGGGCTGTATTTAATTTTAGTCCTGCATAGATTTAACTTTATTTTTCTTCAGAAATTGTCATTTCAAACTGAATCACAATAACACTCAAGAAAGGAGATTAATTGTACTGTGCATGTACTTCTATCCACTCACAGGTGGTTAAATGTTGGGAATGTTTAAAGATGAATAGGCATCCTGGTTTGAGGTAAAACAGAACAAATTTTCTGCTCAGTAATTTTACTTTTTAGCTCAGCCTCTTCTAACTAACTGAACTCTCTGAAATCAACAGCATATTGTGGAGACACTGTTCGTTCTGGGAGTGATAAGGCCAAAGTTCCACCTGAGAAAGTTTGAATGGAAAGGTGGGAGACTAGGGTGCGTGGAAGCAGGGGGAGTTCCCTGGCATTGTAAGAATCTTGAGACCAAAAACCTAGTAATTTTTGAATGTCATGTGGATTAGCAGTAGTTATTTGGGGACCACTGTATCTCTTTATAGCCATCAATGAATGGAGTGTGTTAAGGTGGTGTTTCTATAGCAACTCCTTTCTGCTGCAGTATACCAAGAGCTCCTAACGCATGTACACAAAGTAATTTTTAAAAACTTACAGCCAATCATTTGGGTATGTTACTACTGCCTTAAAGATTAAACGGTCAGAGACTTCAGACACTTAAGCAATTAAAGGGTGGGTGGTAGCTGAAATCAAATTTATTTCAGTATTGCTCCTCAGTTCCCTTTAGCACATTTTATTGAGTTACAGCGGAATCCGTTCAAGAAAGTTTTAAGCAATTTAGGATCCATGTGAAACAATTGTGGAGAGTTAGAGAAGGGACCTCTGGCCATTATAACCTGGTGCCAGATGCATTCCAGTGACCTATTATAGGATGTTCAGCTGGAAAAAACAGAGCTTCACTCAAGAGGATAATTAAACACGTATACCCTTTTCAGATGTTCATTTATTTAACTTCTTGGACTTGCAGGTAAATATACACCAAAGCCTTTCCAGTGGATGCATCTTGATCCTCTTAAGATGCTGTATTAAATAAAATGGGGAGTTGGTGAATACACTGGTCCATATGTGAGGATATGGAAACTCTCATTTTACCTCAAGCCATTTCCATTGTGAATGAGTGATGAAGAGAAAAACTCCCTCTCAATGGGATATGTTTAAAAGGATACTTATTTTTTCCATATTGGTTTCATTGTGTGTTCCTCTCTAGTGCTCTGTATTGGCTGTCTG
>VYZM01022637.1:0-80368 GCA_013398915.1 Dromas ardeola | reverse complement strand
CCCTGTTGCAGCTTGAAGCTATTTCCTCTTGTTCTGTCACNGGCTCTTTTCAGTGGTGTCCGGCAACAGGACAAGAGGTAACGGGCACAAACTTGACCATGGGAAGCTCCATCTCAACAGGAGGAGGAACTTCTTTCCTGTGAGGGTGGCAGAGCCCTGGCCCAGGCTGCCCAGAGAGGTGGGGGAGTCTCCGTCTCTGGAGACATCCCAAACCCGCCTGGACGCGTTCCTGTGCCACCTGCTCTAAGGTGACCCTGCTCTGGCAGGGGGGGTTGGACTAGATGATCTCCAGAGGTCCCTTCCAACCCTATGGTTCTATGATTCTATGATTCTAATTACCTGTGAGAAGAGACCAGCACCAACCTCTCTACAATGTCCTTTCAAGTAGTTGTAGCGAGCGATGAGGTCTCTCCTCAGCCTCCTCTTCCTCAAACTAAACAGTCCCAGCTCCCTCAATCGCTCTTCAGAAGATGGATTCTCCAGGCCCTTCACCAGCTTCGTTGCCCTCCTCTGCACTCGCCCCAGCACCTCGATATCTCTCTGGTATTGGGGTGCCCAAAACTGGACACAACACTCCAGGTGTGGCCTCACCAGTGCTGAGCGCAGGGGGACGATCACCTCCCTGCTTCTGCTGGTCACACTATTGCTAATACAAGCCAGGATGCCGTTGGCTTTCTTGGCCACCTGGGCACGCTGCTGGCTCACGTTCAGCCGCTTGTCAATGAGAACCCCCAGGTCCATTTCTGCCAGGCAGCTCTCCAGCCGCGCTGCCCCCAGCCTGTACTTACGAAGGGTTCAATGATGAGGATTCTTGTTCTTTCGAGCCCGGTTTTGCTGTGCACTGATGATGCGACTTTTAAGCTGGCTACGGCTGTACCGTGTGGTATAAAAAGTGAAAGATTCTGGCTTCCAAGCCTTGTGATTTCTTGTGCTTCTAGGCATTTTGCGAGACTTCCCTAGTGATCTAAAGTGCCTCGAAGATGCTGAGCTAAGTAAATGCCGGGCGTTTGAACGCTGGCACTGACAAGGAACTGTCCCTTAGGCCTGCTTGGGAGGGCGACGGGTAGATGTGCGCGGGAAAGGATGCAGCAGCTCCGATTTTGGTGTTGGGCGTAGGAGAGGTGCAGGACATAGAGAAATAACAGCACAAGCGCTCTGAAGGTTTAGGCACTTTCAAATCCTGTTACTCCCCAGGTCACAGGAGAGCTCCCAGTAGTTGGGAGTCTGCGATAACAAGATGACGTTCTTGTAGGACCAAACCCAATAAACCATTGCAGGGATGCCTCTCTTCATCTTCGTTAAGAGAGGCAGAAGTATGAGTCCGCTTCCAGACCCACCCCAAAGGCTTATTTTTTTTAATAACTCTTAATATGATTTTAGGCTTGATACCAAGCATCAGTTTGCTTAGCTTCTGCTGAAGCATGAGCCTTCTTTATTCTTGATAGAGGCTAGCAGTCCGAGGTCTCATGTGAGAATACATTTCAGCCTTCCATGCTGTTCGATGCTCAGCTTTCCGTGCGCCTGCCAACAGGACTGCATTGTTACCCGTTACTGTTAATTGTGGCAAGGAGAAATTGGATTGACTGCGTTTCTAATGGAGCTCATTATAACCGGCTGTCAAATTTAATACCTTCGCCAGCTTCTGGCCTGCCCTGGAGCTGCTGAAAGGGCTGCTCATCATGCCCTTTGGATGGTGTTTGACTTGACCGCTGCTCCTTTTTGCAAAGGAGTTCCTTTGAACTGCCCGTTTCCTTGCTCATTCGTGGCGATGCCAGAGGAGTTTGATCCCAGAAGACTTTGTCATGTTAAGGGTTGGATGAGCGCGCCTCGGGCTGTGAGGTCCTCTCCATCCCAGTCTGCAGGGAGCTGTGTGCGGCACTCGTGCATGACGGAGCGAGCACGGAGACTCTCACCGCTCAAGTGAAACCCCCCAAGTGTGCAGGGCTTTTCTGTTACTCATCCCTTTGGATATTTCATAGCTGGCTTCTGTTCCCTATCCTTAGTTAATGACTAGGTGATTTATTTCCGTCTGGTCTGGAGGGCTGCACAAGAGAGTGTCTCTCTCGGCAGTATCTGGAAGTCGCCGGTACCTCCAGGCAGATGTCTGACCTGTTTTCTGCAGCGCTCCCGCTGGGTCTTAGTGGATCTGGGAGCTTCTTACCGAGTTCCCTCTCGCCACTCCAGCGGTCTGTCCTCACTCCCGACCGCGTCTTGTTAATTGTGTGCAATAAGGTCAGGATAGCGCAGGGTGATGGAGGGAGGCGGTGGCACATCCGTGGCTCCCGAGGGATGTTCCTGCTGCCTTTGACCTCCCGTGGCAGGTTGAGGCCAGGGCTCTTGCCCAGCGCTCCGATGAACCGTTCTGTTCGTGAGCGGTGTCTCTGCTTGCGCTTCCGAAGCCGTGTGCTTGCAGTGATGTGCTGGGGGGAGATTCTTGTGAATGGAGGGATGTCTGGGGCTGAGAAGAGGGAAGTTGTGGTGAGACGTTTGCGTTTCTCTTCCCAGCGGGGAGAAAAGCCAAGGACCGATTGTGCTGTCCATCAACCGCATACCACACATCAGGTGGCAAGAAAACCATTTTATCCTCCTGCTTTTAATAAGCAGTGATGTGCACCGGGGTAGACTACCCTTGGAGATAAAACCCTTAGGAAACCAACTTATGTGAAGATGCAAATCCATATGTCCTTTCTGAAAGAAAAGAATACTGCTGCTTTTCTTTTTATTGGCCAGGACACATCTGCAGGAATTTGGGACAGAAAATTACTACTGTGCCAGTCAATAACTCTATTGTTTTCCCACAAAATGTGGTCTGTGTTAGCAGGTGTCCCTCCTGGTGATCTCCTGCACTTGAGTTTTCTCTGATTTATGTTTTCCAGGATTACAGAGGACCATGAAGATTCATAGATTTCTGTTTAGAACAAGTTGTGCGAAAGGTTTATGCAGGTTTATGATGATAGCCGTACTTTCAGAAAGCCACTGATTTGGGTTGATCAGGATTGTGTCTAAACATACTGGTCCAACCCCTACAAGGCTCCTTTCCTTGATTAGTTCAAATAAAGCCAACGGGATTAACTGGTAGAGAAATGTGAACAAGATTGTGGTACCACCTTATAGTCAGCGAATTAAATACACTGGTAAGATTTTTTTCTGGTTAGGTTTTGGAAAAATACATGTAACTCCAGAGGAACTGAGGGTCAGAAGCCATTGGCCTTGGCATGATGCAGGCTCTCACTTCAGAGGACAAAAATAGACTTTTCCTGCACTAACCTTCTGATGCAAATAGTGTACCCCTGGCTGCAGAGCTGTTTGTTCTCCCTCTTGTTTCTCACAGCTCTTCCAAATAACAACACATGGAAATGTCGAAATGCAGCCTCTTTCAGCCACCGATTCCAAGAGGGGCAAAGGAGCTCTGCTTCCTTGTTTCTGTACGTGTTTCTCTGTCTCTGCAGGGACAACAAAGTCTGCCGCTTCGGTAAATGCCACGGTAGCAGAGGGATCCCAGTTAAATCCAGGAGAACCCAGCCCTGAAGCTTATCTCCAAAACATCTCCATCACGTGTGTCAGAGGGGGAGGCAGGTTCCTTTCTCAGCCGTAGGAAATCCTGGGGGAATGCCAGAACCAGCAACCTATTTTTGTGCTCTTCTGTATACAACAGCTTCTCGAAAGGACTCGAAGCCTGATGCATTTACCCTCTTGATTTCCTGGAATAAACAGACCCCGGCCGGAGCGGGTGCTGTGCTGGGGCCCAGGCAGAGGATTAGCTTGTGCCGAGTGAGTCACAGGGATGTGCGACTTCGCATGAATCCTATTTGCTGACACGGAGATCAGGCTCTTGTATGAGACCGTTGTGCGGGTAAATGCAAACTCTGCGTACCTCCCATCGCTTCCCACTGGCGAGCTGAGCTTGCTTCTGTTCAAAACAAAGCGGGCGGCTGCAGGAGCATGAGATGGCAAAGGGAGTTTTCGTAGTTACTTCAGCCACTCTGCAAACATTTATGCTTTTTGTGATGTTATCTGCTAATGGTTTCCATTTTTAGGCATGCCCTAATTTCTGTGCGTGCTTTCAACTGGAACATGTTTTTTTCGGGGTGGGGAAGGGAGCCCCATATAAACATAAATGAAAACTGATCTTTGGTTTTTTTGAGGCAACAAATCAAGAAGGCACCACTAGATGCCGGCTTGGTTGGGGGACAATCAATATCTTGACTGGGGGATATGAGAAACCTGAATTTAATTGCCCTGCAGATAACTTCACAGCCCAAGAAGTTCAAGCGCTTTCCCCTAGGCCAGCACCAGGACGTGAGCTACTTTGTGCCCACTTGCCGAAAGCCAGTGCTTTTTTGGGACCTTAGTACAAATCAAGCCTGGACGTCTGCAGACGACTCTCTCTTGTTTCGCCCTTCTGAGCTTGTAAACCTTTAAAAGAGAATATTCTGTCATTCGGGAGTAAGGGGGTGATTTTTTACCTCGGGGGACCTGCCGGGGCGGGCTGCGTGCGGTGGCTCAGCCCTCGGGGACGGGCAGGTCCCCTGCGGGTAACGCAGAGGAGGGGAGAGGGGAATGGAGCAGACAGTTTTCCCGGACGTAGGAAGTAAACCCACATTTGAAAAACGTTAAGATTTTCATAACTGAAGCCACTGGGTTTGCATCCATTAGACTAATTATATTGGCCTTGATCCTGCAAATGTGCTCAGAGGTGGGAATAGTAGAGGCTTTAGTACAATTGGTCTCTCTTGTTCTAGCTGTCGATTTTATTGCCTGAAAAAGCAACTATATTTTTCTCATTAGCAGTGTATTAGCATTTTCCATCACAGCTTTTTGTTAAAATCTGGCAGGAAGTCTAAATAAAACAGCACCTTGTTTCAAGAAAGGTGCACAAATAGTGCGATTTCTTGAACTAATTTAATCTACCAGCATTGAATACTTAACTGTATCTCTGTATTGGGCAGAAAATTTTTGGCAGGGAGATAGCTGACTTGTTTCTATGACAACTGAGATCGTGTCATGGATACTTGGGCAAAAAAACTGATCGCTCACAGCGTCCGCTGCGAGAAAACCATTTAAAACGTGAACGCAAATTTCTTACCGCATGTTTGCAGGGCTTAAGTTGTTTAGAGAGAGCTAAGACAACGCATTTCTCCTGGTGTCTTTCTTTAGGGTGGTACAATACTTGTTCACGAGTGTTGCTTAGATCCACTGATTCCACAGATACAGCAAGCAAGTGGGTATCTGGCTTTTTTCCTCCGTCGGCTCTGGTTCGTCGGTCAGGAGAAACAGACCTCGCAGAGATCTGGGGGTTTTACTCTTTCTTCTCATCATGACTTGTATAGAAATGAAGGAGTTAGGATAAAATGTATGTTGCTCTCTTGATTTTATTCCTGCATTACTTATTCCCTTGATTCTTTAAGAAGCCTTCAATGCTGAGATGATAAATTGAAGGAGGAGCACTGGGCTTGCCTACGGTGCTGGACAGGCAGACTGGCACAAAAGGAAGTCCTTCAATTTAATAACTCCATGTTGGTAACAAAAGACAGTAAAAGCTACTGCATCTGATTGTGTTTTAATAGACTTAATGCTTGCCCTGGAAAAGAAATGGAAAAATAAAGCCAGGTTCCAGCGTAACCGGAAGGAAAGTTTGTTTTGTTCTTGCTAATGGGTTTTAATTGTTTCCCGGCTCTGCGTCATGCAGGCAGGTTTCTGACGTCCTGGCACCCTTTACACCGGCTGCTCTGCCCCCCTGCCCCGGAGGAGAGAGGCAGAGGGAATATCAACAACTGAAATAGCAGGAAAAATTGGTGAGGGAGGGGTGTGGTAAGAGAATATGGAATAAATGCGGCTGGAGTCAGCTCTGTCCCAGTGCAGGAACACCAGGGGAAGGTGGTGGGCTTGCTGAAAGGTTTCATTTGTCTGGGCAGCGTCTGGTTCAGTGAGACCCTAGTGCAAGATTGAAGCTTTTAGGTACCAGTGTTGCGGTGCGTTAGTTTCTCCCTCAAAGTCATAGTTGGTTCAGGCGTGATCAGATGGATGTGAGGATCAGCCTGCATCTAAATAGCTTTGATTTTAGGAAGAACCTAAACAACAGCCAAAAAAAGGCCGAGAAAAGGTCCATTGAAGGCTCAAGGAGGGAGTATGGTCTGGTGGCTGGGAAAGGAGACAAGTCATGATTTCTGGGTTAACTCGCTGCAAGTCTGGGTCTCTCCAGGCTTTTGCTACCAGGGCAGAAATAGGAGTCAACAGCACAGAAGAGGCATCAGAAACATGGTATTTCTTGGCGGAGCAGGGGAATTGGTGATTATCCCAGCTATTAGAGCCAGCTTCCCTGAAACACTGTTGGTACTGGCCTTGCGGGACACTGTTTGCAGTCTGTGGCTTAACGCAGCCCAAACCCGCCCCGTGCAGTCACAAGCTCTTTGCAGAAGAACCGACTATAATGAGCTTAAATTTTCGCCGGCAATAGCCCTTGGCGAGCATCACTTGCTGTCGTCTGTGCCGGTTGGTGCTCTTTGCTTGCTGCCGCAAGCCGCTTTGTGGAAAGCGCTGCTATCTGATGATTATCCTTCAGGGTCGGGGATCTGTCCGGCCGGGTTGGAGGAGCAGCGAGAGGGCAGTGGGAACGTGCGGAAGGGGGTGACCGAGGCAATGCCACAGCTGGATTAAGTAGCCCAGACCAGGGTGCATCACGCTCAGGCTTAAACAAGTTATTTAGCACCCCGCTCAGCTGCTTAAACTGGTGATTTGTAGGCTGATGGCTGCAATTTGCATAAAAGGTATAAAAATAGTGTCAATTACTGAGTCTTCTCCATAGCCTATATCTGGCACAATGTCCTATATAATCTCAGCAGCCTGTTTCAAGGAGAGATCTAAGTGGGGAGAAGAGCTGATGCCCGACGCTGCTCAGTTGTTTTCAAGATGAAGTTGTCAAAATGTATGCTAGCCTGCACTTTGACTGCTGATTTCTTCCATCAGGGGAAATGTTTTCTTCCACCTCCCATCAGGCTTAAATTGAGCAAGCAAGACACGTGGCGGGAATGAGTCCTACATTTAATGTTGCACCCTAACCGTGTCCCTTTATCGTGACAAACCTCTTGATTGCCTTCTTTGTACTTTCTGGAAATAGCGTGGCGATGTTTGTTGGAGCTGTGGGTATTGCGTGTCTGTTGCACAACCTCTCCTGTTCCCACTGCTGAGGATGAAGTGGGGAACAGCGGGCTGCGGGTGCCATTGGACTGATCCAGCGAGTCTTTGCCCCTGCTCTGGGAGACCAAGCCACTTTGCAGCATGAGGTTGGTTCGGCATTGTGCTGAAAGCGGTGGAGCCGGTGACGGGTGATGTGGCTTACGCGAATTTGGCTGCACCGTTGTGTCAGTGCGAGAAATCATCGGCTGGGCTGTGGCAGAGATGGGGATTGCCCGTTCCAGCAGCTGTCAGATTTGCGCGGTTGCAACACCAAATTCCCCTGTCTCTTGAGCTGTGCAGTTGCTTTCATCCTTCATGTTCTTGGCCAGGAGTGGAAGGGAGGAAGGCATCGATGCTCTTTCCCTTTCTTTTGGTCTCTGAGCACTTTGTGAAACTTGGGCTACAGGCAAGGAATAATTTGCCTGCTTTGCACTTAGGCCTGCAACGTTAGTGCTTTGGGGAGTAAAATGCAGGGATGCTGGCTTGGATCTGCGTCCTCGTTCCAATGCTTACTCCTTTTATCGCACCGCTGGCGAGACCGGGGCTTGCATGAGATGATGGATGCTTGGATTGCATTAGAAATTCTGCTTAAGGTTTTTGGTTTTAGCCTATAGAGATGGTGGTGGTTGCCTTAAGTACCTAAGAGCTTCCTTGCCCATTAGATTTGAATCAGTCACATTAATTTTACTTTTTTAGAAATGTGCAACAAGAGAAGCAAAGCCCCCATATCCTAAACGTAATGTAGAAGGCCAGAAGGAGAAACGGAGTTTGGTCAGGCTGGAGCTGAAGCTTTTCTCTGCTATTTAGATTGCTCACAGGGGACTAATTCAGAGAATCCTGTTCTTGGAGAAAGCATAGAGGAAGCATTGCAATGGGAAACAGACTGTAGCTAAACACAGTCATTTCCCAAAACCTGCTTAGGAACAGGGCCCCTGAGCTGTGCCGTAGGATGCCAAACCCAGGGTTTTCAGTGAGTTTTATAATTTCCAGTCTTTTCGTCTGCTGCCCTTTGCAGCTGCCTTACAGATTTGATCTTTTGTGTGTCCTCAGCTAAGTGGCACTAAATGTCTCTGAAGTCTGAGCGACAAGTGGATTTTACGGGTCAGTTAAAAACCAGCTGAAGAAAAGCCAAGTTGCGTTTCTTTGCCGGCTCTCCACAGCCACGTGAGTGCTGCCAGAGGTGTTTAGTTGGGCTTTTCTCTTCCTTCCCAGTTGACGGGAATGGAAAGAAGCGAGTGTGGAGCAGGGCGAGGAGGAGGTGACGCAGGGTGCGATGGCTCGTCCGCGGAAGTCATCTCTGACAACACCGTCGTATTTTTAGCTGCCTCCACCTGACGGTGTCTAGCTGTCCTTGTCTGTTGTACGAACCTGGCCTGCAGCCACTGATACATTACAGCTTGGGGAGTAGTTACCTTTTCCTGCTTTAAATAAGGGAGCTACTCAAGTCTTCCTGCTCCAGTGGACTACAAATACCCCTCGATTTGGTCACACCAAACCCGCCCCAGCGGATGCTTGTTTTGGTGGGGGTCCCCCCTCTCCAAGCGTGGGGCAGCTCTGCCTGGGAGCCCAATGGGATGAAGTCGCTTTGTTTGCAGAGCTCCCAGTGTTTGTCAGCTTGGCGCCCTCCTTGCTTTTCCTGCAAACACGCTCTCCTTTCCGGGAGTTTTAAAATAGCCCGTGGTCTGAGGCCAAATACATGGGCTCTGCCTCATGCAGCCATGCACTCCCCAGGGAACGGCGTTTTCCTTCCTTGCTTCAGGGACTTGAGGAGCGGGATTAAGCTCTGCCGCTGAAATGAGGGGCAAAACATGGAAGTCTGGGTTCGTTCTCTATTCGGGAGCTGTACCGGAGGAAACGCTGCTGCTGGGGAGAGGGCATGGGGCTGCCTGGGAGACAGGAGGTCATTCGTAATCCTTTTTCCACCACTGGCCTGTTGCAGAGCCTTCAGTAACCTCTTGCCTCCCCTGTGTTTATTTACCCCCTAAATACAGGACTTTGCTCTAAGTGCTGGAGCAGTACAAGGGGTGGGGAAAGCACGTGTATTTCTTTCCAGTACATCAGGTTTCTTCTATGGCCAGGGAGGATGGTTGGGCCTGAGCGATAAGCCATGCTCTTCCTCTTCAGCTATTTGAGGATGGGCTCGGTGTTATTTTTAGTGCCTGCATGTAAAGTCAGCCCTTGAAAAGCCTGTCTGGAAGCCTTGAGCCTGTCTACTTGGAGACCTTTCTTTCTGTCTAATTTGGGCAGCGTTGCATACTTGGAGATCTGCCTGGGGATTGGGAGACCTTGTAAAAATTCCTGCTAACAAGCCCTTGCTCCCTTACGCACTTGCTGCACTTGGAGGTACTTATTAATCAACTGCGAGGCGTATTTACCTGTTCAGAGGGGAAAGATCCTTGTCTGTGGCTGCTGCAGAGACTGATGGAGAGTAAAACCCATCGTGTATGTCACCTAAAACGCCTGGTGGTGTTTCTCGTGGGTACAACCCCATGTAATGCCCAGAATATTTTCTTCTCTTTCTCTCATGCAGAAGCAGAGTGGTGGTTGGTGTTACATCCCGTGGGCTGCTCGGGGTTTCTTCAGAGTGCCAGCAACGTGTCTAGTGAAGCTCTTTGTCTCTCTTTAACTTGCAGGAGTCAGAGTCTGAGAACAAGCTGGATGGAGAGACAGCATCGGACAGCGAAAGCAAATCCGAATTTGGAGGATCGCCCCCGGTGCCGACATCGGATGACACTCCAGAGGTCCTGAACAGAGCTCTCTCCAACCTGTCCTCAAGGTAGCACTCACTGAGCATCGTTCCCCTCTGCTGCCGGGGTCCCCGCATCCTCACTGCGGCTTTCCTAGCCCCGGCAGCATGGTGGTGGTGGCTGGAAGCCAAATAAGCCGCTCTCGGAAGCGCTGCGCTCTCCCTCCCTGGCGTGCAAGCAGGAAGGTGCCCCCGAGGCCACAGGAAGCAGAAGATGGGGGTGACGCCAGCGGGGAGAGCAGAGCGCAGCGTGCGGGGCTGCTGTGTGTGGGAGCACTGGTGGCGGAGAGGGCTGCGGGAGGGCTGCCTCGCCGCGGGCTTGGTCTTGGCAGGTGAAAAGAGGCCCGGGTGGGGCAGAAGACATTGCGTTTCACTTTGACTCAGCAAAGTCTTCATGTGCCATGGTTTTTAACGACTGGTGTGACCGACTTCTGCAGGAATGCGTGAGGAAAGCATGCTGATAAGGAAAAGATTTAACAACAAACCGGGAATGTTTTCTACACACTGCTTTGGGGAAAAAGCATCTTGTTCCTATCATGGGAGAAAGCGTCTCTCCTGGATGTGTTGTGAGGATGGGAGATGCTCAAGGCAGGATCTGTGGAGAGTAGCGAGGGTACAAGACGCCAGGGCCCACGTCTCCTTTTCAAAAGGAGTGCAGAGAGGGGTAATGGTCCCCATTTTATTTGAACTTATCCTGCAGCTTGTCCAAGGTGTGGGAAACCTGTAGTAGAACAGGAGCAGACGCTCTCCTGTCCTGTTTCAGGGTCCTTTAGAGGTGCTCTACACCTGGCTAATGTCTTCTGCACTTAGTGAAGTTTAGAGCAGGGAAGACTGAGCGGCGCCGTAGCCTTGCAGCTGCCGCAACCAGGCCTTCATTAGTGGATCAGGGTCTCTCTGCAGCACCAAAAGGAAACTTAGGGTTTCCAGGGCTCAGTTTCCTTCCTGTGATGTGCAGAGAGCAGAAGTGCAGTCCTGCTTCCTTGCTTTATTTTGACTTTCTCTAACGTCTTTCCTTCTCTATGGCCTAGATGGAAGAATTGGTGGGTAAGAGGCATCCTCACGCTGGCAATGATCACCTTCTTCTTCATCATCATCTACTTGGGCCCCATGGTCTTAATGACGATAGTAAGTGCTCCAGAGAGATGCCCTGACGTTAACAGCGATAAGGGGGAAGGTTGCTGGGACCATTGCTGGGGTGGGCAGCTCAGAGCCTCGTATTTTAGAGGTCTTTATTCAGCTTGCTGGGTTTCTCTCTCCGTGGAGGAAACCTGGAAGGAATCTGTGACCGCCTGCCCTGGCGGTAGCATTTGGCTGCAATTGAAACTAATACAAGGGGTTGTTAGAAACCTCCTGCAGAGAAAAGGGGAGAGAAAAACAACATGGTGAGCTTCCCATGTTGGATTAGGAGACTCCTGACAGACTGACAGCAACTGCTAAACTATCTTTTGCTCTGAACATGCATGTTGTTTTATCTCCTTGAGGAAAGAGACGTTTAACCAGCATGTATTACAGCTTCCGGATGTTTTTTTGTGCAGGTGATGTGTGTCCAGATCAAATGTTTCCATGAGATTATCACGATCGGCTATAACGTGTACCACTCGTATGACCTGCCCTGGTTCAGGACGCTCAGCTGGTGAGTAAGGGGGCTGCTCCCCATCCCTGCTCCCCATCCCAGGCTTGTGTGCAGCCGTAATGCCTCATCTTGCTGCAGACTGGCAGCAAGGCAATCATCTGGCTCCCTCCAAGCCAGAGACCCTGGGATTGCCGTGTGTTGACCAGGGTCATGTTTTAGCAGCTCTTGTAAAGCAAAAGCCCCCCCAGATCTTGATAGATCAATGTCTTGAAAGTGCCTGTCTTGATAACGTTTGTCCTGGTGTTAATGAAGCACAGAGATTTGATCTGTGCAAGGGACAGCATTGACAGGCGTCACCACTTAGAGATGGGCATGGTTGCTTGGGTGGGATGGGAGTTTTCGGGTGGTTGTGAGGTGGGCCTGAACATTGGGACCTATGGGCTGGGGAGCGGGCAGGAGCAGGGCTTTCACAAGGTACAGAGCAGGTGCTTTTAGGATGCAGAAGCTCCCAGAGGCCTGTTGAGGAGTGCCACCTAAAGGCAGAAAGTCTTTGTGCATCAGAAAGCCAAAACCGAACCCCAGCGGTTGATCCATCACAAAGAGGAGCTGAGTGCTGCAGCCACCTCTTTAAATGAAGGTGACGTTTCTAAACTGGGGGAAATAAAGTTCTGGCTGTCACTTGAAGTTAGCCCGTTTGCAGTGTACTAGGGCAATGTAAAGACCTTAGGGATCAGTCACGTTTTGTGTTTGTCTGGAAGCCTTTTAGGGGTCCTGCTAATGAGCATCTGCGTCCTTCACAGGTACTTCCTGCTCTGCGTAAACTACTTTTTCTATGGTGAGACTGTGACAGATTATTTCTTCACCCTGGTTCAGAGAGAGGAGCCCCTGAGAATTCTCAGCAAATACCACCGCTTCATTTCTTTCGCCCTATACTTGACAGGTAGAGACCACATTTTCTGTTGGTTAATCTTGTCTGGGCTGGAGGGAAGAAATCTTGAACTACTCGTGTCCTGAGTATTGTATCCAATGCAGTATCCATAGCGAATTATCTCTGCTCCTCAGTGGTGCTGTAAGTTGGCTGCATGGTTAGAGTAGTGGTGGCAAATCTTTTACATGAGGCTCTGTAGAAGAAAACTCCACAATCTGTATGGGACAGCCAGGCTTGATTGTTCATCTGTCCAAGGGTTACTTGTAGGCAATGGTATTTTGTGACTTCCAAAGTAGGGTGTTTTCCCACTCTGCATTACTGCTTTACTCAAACTCCTAAGAAACTGTGCAAAGTCATGGTAAAAAAGTATTTCTTACTGTTGAAGGTACATTCCCACCATTTACTTTTCTTCTGTCTCTCATAGGTTTCTGCATGTTTGTCTTGAGTCTGGTGAAGAAACACTATCGCCTCCAGTTCTACATGGTAAGGTTAAATGCTGGGCCTGGCTGCCCCAGCTGGAGGCAGAAGAATGAATAGTGTAGGCTGCTCGAAGCTGGTGTGTAGAGGAATACGTGTCAGTAGATGCTTCTGTGCTGGCTGTGCACTGTAACACTGCCTGGAAGAAAAGTTACTGTGAGCAGACTGTATGTTTCGGAATCTGTCTCTGACCAAATTTCCCTGCAAACATGTATTCTCTTCTCTCTGCACTTGTGGATGCTATTAAGAAACTTGCTGCAAGCTGAGAGGACTGCACGAGGCTACTTGACTCTTGTACTGAGGGTAGATCGCCACCAGGGTTAATTGGCTGTGTCCCCCTTTTCGCAGACGTCAGGAAGGCATTGCTCATGTTTGACCATCGACATAGCTAGTTTTGCTTTCCAGTATATTCAGCACGCAGGCATATGGCTTGGATATCTAGCAGTCTTCTCTTTTTATAAAGTCAGAAAGCTGAGTGTGATAGGGATAGGGGTGGGCTAGAGAGCATTTGATCCAGCAGAAGGCTTCCCAATGAAGGTCACCTCTGGGCTTGAGCTGAAGAACATAAATTATACAGGTGACTGTTCTCGTGACTCTTGGTGTTTGTCGTGGTGAAGGTGCATACTAGAAATGCACATTTGCATGAGCCATTCTCTGTCTGAGAGGTATCTAACAGCATCTGATTTCTGCCAGCGATGCGTACGGGCAGTGTCTTTAGGCAGGCTGGACTGCATGCTGTCTTCTCTTCCAGTTTGGATGGACCCATGTGACGTTGCTAATTGTTGTTACCCAGTCACACCTCATCATTCACAACCTGTTTGAAGGAATGATATGGTGAGTTGCCGTGTGTTCTGAGTTGCTTTGATTTCTGCAGCCTGAAACGAATGTCTGCGTTTTGAGTTAAAACTGTTCTTTTAAAAAACAAATGGCCAAGGAGAAGGTGCTTCCTGTGAAGGCCCAACCTGTTCAGAATAGAAAAGCCAAAGATTGAGTGATACCTCAGCGACTTAGAACTTGCTTTGTTCTACTTGAGGAGTACAGAGAGTTGTAAAGAAGCATCTGAAAATTGCTGTGGGGTGCATGGACCTTTCAGGCAGCGTCAGGCCTGTGTAGATGCTTTCCCTTTCTACCCACATCTAGCAAATGGATGGGAAAGTGCTGCTCAGCACTTGGTTTGGGGCAGTGCTGTTAGCAAAATGGTAAAAGCAGCACTGTGAAAGGAAGGAGATTGCAACCTGCCACCTTACTCCAGCTGCTGTGCAGAGGGGAAGCCCCTTTGGTGATCTTCCCAAGAGCAGGGGTGGGAACTAATTGTGGCCACTTTAAGATTGCATGTTCCTCTGCGTGCCACAACCAGCCCCGAGTGCTTTGGGAGCTGCCTGCTTACAGCTGCAATGCAACCTCTCCTGGGGGAAAGGAGGTGACTGTGTAACAGCATGTCACGTGTAGCAAAAGAAAATGTGCTTAAACCAGGCCATTGTGGGTACCTGACCTGCTTTTTAGTCCAGGGCACTAGAGCGACCCCCCAGATTTCCCTAGGAGCTTCAAGTGGTTGCTCCTTGCATTGCACTGGAGGGGGAGACGTTGATGTGATGGCACTTCTAAACATCTTGTGAAGCAGCTGCTCATTTATGTAAGTCTTGGAGTTGTCCGACCTTGGCACTTTCGAACAGTTCGATTCTTCTCCCATCTAGGTTCATCGTCCCAATCTCCTGTGTGATCTGCAACGACATCATGGCATACATGTTTGGGTTCTTCTTCGGCCGCACACCGCTCATCAAGGTTTGTAACGCTTTGGTGGACGAAACACACATTTTGCTTTCTTTGGGTTTAGTCCTGTGTTCCCCCATCTCCAGTTTTGTGGCTTGTTGTGGGTCTGAAGCAAGCCTCCGAGTTAAAGTTGGTGTGCATCCCAGTCTTTGAGGCTGTAAAGTTAAATGAACTGTTTCAGACCGAGACGTTAGTGTCAGCTTCTGACCAAACTCGTATTTGTTGGCTGTTGACACCAATTTGTATTTGCCTCAGCAATTCCCAAGTGAGGAAGGGCTGCGTAGGTGGGTGGTGGTGTGCAGAGATGGACAGGTTGTAATTACCCCCTTCTCTCTCTGGCAGCTCTCCCCAAAGAAGACTTGGGAGGGTTTTATTGGAGGATTTTTTGCTACCGTTTTGTTTGGATTGCTGGTAAGTAGCAATCGTGGTGCTTACTTCATTGGTCTTTTCCCTTCATAGGGTGGTGGGGTTTTGTCGAAGAAAGTAGTCAAGCTTTAAGCTCTCCCAGTTCTTGTCAGAGACTTCACATTTTCCTTACTGACCAGGGTTTGAACTGGTCCGAGGCTGTGTTTGGTGCTGGGTGCAGATACTGCAGAAGGAGCAGAGTCCTGGAGGAAATTTTTAGTCCCTGTTAGACCCTGTGACATGTTCATTACAATAATTATCCTTGAAATTTTCTCTCTGCTGCTGTTGGATGAATGCTGTGCATCATTTCAAGGGCTGGGTGGGGAATTCAGCGCTCTTGAAATATTCTTATCTGTTTTTATGATGATCTCTGTGTCTGCTTGTTTCCATCCTCTCAGCCAAATGGTGCAGCCTGTCTCAGCCTGTGCGGACGGGGCTCTATCACTGCTTGCTGAACAGATGCACTTATTAAACGAAAATGCTTACTCTGCCTTTAGCCAATTACTGCTTCTCAGGAGAATAATCTTCTTAATGAAGCTGGGTGTGTGGCTCCCGCCTTGCCTTGTCTCCTTGAGTGGCCTTTTCCCTTGACATCGGCTCTGCCACAGTGCTCAGGAAAATATTTAATCCTGTTTTCTCTTGCTGCATCTTTTTTTCTCTCTCCTTGAAGCTGTCCTACGTGATGTCTGGGTACCGGTGCTTCACCTGTCCGGTGGAGTTCAACAACGACACCAACAGCTTCACAGTGGACTGTGAGCCGTCCGAGCTGTTCCAGCTACAGGAGTACAACATCCCCTTGGTGCTGCAGTCCGTGGTGGGCTGGGTAGGACTCTCTGTGTTTACTGGATCTTATTTATTGGGATAGGAACACTAAGAAAAGAAAACAGGGCTTTATTCTGATGATCTTCGAAGGGATGATGGTACATGCAGAAGAAAGGGAATTTAGTGGTGCTCCATGTTGGTTGAAGGCTCAAAGGAATTGTCGTAGGTCCAGTGGGGCATTAACCCACTTGAAAACCAACTGGTCTGAAGCCTGGAGAGCACAGAAAGAGGGGAAGTGGTGGACAGGGCTATTCTCGTTGCAAATCCCTCTCTGACCTGTTTTTCTTTCTGCAGAAGACAGTCCGGATGTACCCCTTCCAAATCCACAGCATCGCACTGTCTACTTTCGCCTCCCTCATTGGGCCGTTTGGAGGCTTCTTTGCTAGTGGATTTAAGAGGGCCTTCAAAATCAAGGTGAGGATAGTGAAGGTAATTTACGTTTTAGAAAGGAAGGACTAAGTGGTCGCTACCACTGTAAACAGTCTTGCGCTCTAAGGAGTGGCAGGCTGGGAGCTTTGGGAAGGGAGGGCAGGTTTGTTCGGTCACAGATCAAATGCTGGAGCAGGATCTACTTTTTTTGAGTGAATGGGGAGAGACCTTAAAATTTCAGCTGGGAAATTCTAAACCCCACTTTGGTGCAGAACTTGAGGTTGAGGAAGAAAGACCCAGTCAGGAAATTTTGCAATCTGAGGTTTCCCTTGATGTCTTGCAGGCTGTTTTTACGTATAAACAGTCTGTGTTTGGTTAAGATGCCTTGAAAGGCAAGACAGGGCTGCAAGAGATAAACATTAGCCTTTGTTGACCTTTGAGTGACAGATCCGAGTTAAGCCTCGATGTCCTGCAGGCGCTGGTAGTCTTCATAAAGGAGAAACTTTTTAAAACCACGGAGAGATTAAACAAAATGTCATCTTTGTCTGACTTTTGCCTTCGGGGAAGAATTAAAGCGAGAGTATGGGTGTCGTGCACAGAGGTACATAAGCAAGTCCAGGTAACGGGCATTTGAGACTGCTCAATACGATTCTTTCTGCTTTGCACAGGACTTTGCCAACACAATCCCAGGGCACGGAGGTATCATGGACCGCTTTGACTGTCAGTACCTGATGGCTACCTTTGTTAATGTGTACATCGCAAGCTTTATCAGGTATTTATTGCTTTGCAGTGAAGTTTGGGGGCCTGTCAAACTCAAGTGACGCACAGGCTTATGATAACACAGACAGTTGTTAGGTCAGTTAGATTAACATCTAAAAACACAAGACAGAGAGGAAATAGTGGCTTGATGAAGGGAAGCATCTTTTAGCAGGGTCATGCAGGTTTGGAAACGCAACCCCCATTTACCAAGGTCTGTTATTCCAGTCCCTCTGAAACTCCTCCTTGTCCCTTCTGCATCCCTGTGAGTCTTGAGCAGGATTTCCAGAGCTGAACGAGCAGAAAAATCTGATTTTGTAGCATTAACAAGTATTCTGTAGCCAAGCACAGAAGAAAGCCTGTAGGTGCATAAAAGATGTACTGAAGGAGCTGAGGAACTGCCTTTGTGTGGCTGCTTTGATTTTTGAGGGGGAGCACCTGCTGATAAGGGAAGATGCACAACCCTCTTGAAAGAGATTGGGTTTAGGGTGGGTTTTTTGTTTGCAGTTCAGCATCCTGTGCCTTCTGAATCCATTTCCACATCTCAAATGGAGTGAAGCTCCCTGGGTAGAACTGGTGAAGGAATGGGCAACATGGATGTTACTTTAAGCTTATGATTTTGATGAAATTGCACTTGGGTTCCCAGATATTAAGCCTTAGCAGTGTGACTCATTGATAATGCTGCGTTTGTGTTTCAGAGGTCCTAACCCGAGCAAACTGATTCAGCAGTTCTTAACCTTGCGGCCAGACCAGCAGCTCCACATCTTCAACACGCTCAAAGCACACCTTGTCGACAAGGGTATGTTAGGTAGTTTGGAGGACGCGTAGACAGCCGGGCGATTGGAACAGGACTGAAAACAGACAAGCCTCTTTGAGGAAATTCCTGGCTTGCCTGATTTAAGACAATAACAAGGCCTCATTTCACTGTTACTTTTGTTCCTTTCTCGGTAAATGTTTGCATTTGTGGGGTTTTTTAATAATGTATTTATATAGCTTTGGTTCAAATGAGCAAATTTTGGGTTTGTAGCTGAAAAGGAGTGAAGGCTCGGAAGGACTGTTGGGTGAAGTAGGAGGGTACGACTGTCCTCGTGGTCTGTTCTTAACCTTCGATGCACGTGGGCAGAGCTGAACTTTTCCTGTGAGCGTGTTTACGCGGGGGGTACACAACGTGCTGTCCCTGCAACTGCCCCCGCGCGCGGGAGCCAGCAGGGAAGGTGAAGCCGTGCGGCTCCCCGGGCTGTGGTGCGGGGCTGCCTTCACGATGGCAACTCTGGGGACCATCGTCTTCTCTGGTGGTAACTGTGAATGCAATGTGAATTTTCCCAGAAAGCCACGTTTATGCCTGTGCGCAGTCTCCTTGCGGACTGCGTGGCGAGCACAAGGCTCGAGTAATTGGAAGAGGATCTTGTACTAATCCAGCCGCATTTCCTCTGCCCAGGCATGTGCATCTATTTTCACTTGCTGTTTTTTGCAGTGCCTCTCACATTCCTCCCTTATGGCTGATATTTTGGCAAATGAGATTTTTATAATCAATTAAACCAGAAATAGACTGGGGACAAGGAGTCAAGAAACTAGTAGGTGCTTGTGGGAATGTGTGAGGTTCAAATTGCTTCAAAACTGAATCAAGTAAATAGGTTTTCAAGAACATTGAAGTTTCGTTGAGTAATTCCTGCCAATTAAGAACAAACCTTTAAATAACTTATTTCTTTTTTCCCCCTCTCAAATAACCTTTCAGAAACTTTGAACCACACTTTTTCATTTCTCAGTGGTTGGAAACCCCGCACTGGGCTATTTTAACTAATTTGGAGAGCAGTTTCCAACTTGGGTTTTGGGTTTTTTTCTGAAGTTTGCTGGCTGGGGCTCCAGCACCCTGCTGGTGCTGTCAGCTGGGTGTTTTGTTTTTTCTTTCAGGGATCATGTCTATCACCTGTTTGTTACTTGAGTTCTAGATGTCGTGCTGCTGAGTTTATCATGGTCTATGTCGCATTTCAGTCTGGGTTCATTACCTGCAGGTTTCTGTCCTGTGTCACTTACTAAATCTTGTCATAAATAGTTTGTACTTAATAGTTGGAAGTTTTATCTAAGTACTTTCCTTTATTTTGTCATACTTTTTTTATTATTTAAAAATGAAAGCCCTAAAGATTGTAAAACTTTTCCTTTTTTTGTGATCAGACAGTGAAAATACCGCTGGTTTATACCTTATGCAATGTTCCCAGATACAAGGTGACTCTGATTTTACTTCTTTCCGTAGTTTGTGCATGGGAGAGAGAAACTTTACCTTATTTTAACCTGGGGAATGAGTGACGGGGAAAGATAATACAGAAGTACATTGCTGTTTTCAAACAGTTGCTGAAATAAACCTCATACGCAGACACCCACCCCACCCCCCATATGGAGACACGTACACGCTGCAAGCTAGCTAAGCATCGACGGAAAATAAAACACCTGAAAACACTTCGTAGTTCATACTCCATATCCTGGTTCTGCCATTGCTTTCCTTTACGCTGAGTGAGCGAGAGCACGCGTGTGTAAATACATTAATAGATCCCAACCTCTCTCTTGCATTTCTATAGGACTCTTCCTGTGTCATAAGCTCTGCTTCATCTCCCTGAACAGGAACCACAGGGCAGAAGTTTGTGCCCATTGTGCTGCAAAGACAGATATTTGATCGAAAGCACAGATTGCGGAGAAGAAGGGTCCATTTCCACAAAGTATTTTCAGCACGGTGCTGGCAAAGTTGCTGGCTTCTGGCAGGAGTCAGGACTGCTACGATGGAGCCAGGTCAGGATTGCGTTTGGTTAATGCCAGTGGTGTACGCAGAGGCTTTCCTGGACTAGTTGTGGAGACTGTTCTCTTCCAGCTTCAACTAGGCAGGGATTTATTTTCATCGATTTAGAGGATATTGGTCCAAGCCCCTAATTTGAAAATTGGAGGGGGGAATTAAAGTGCTTCCATCTTGCTTTGCCCAGGGAGAACATTTGGTCTGCGTTTCATGGCATTTGGCCGAGTTTAGCTAGGCAAAGCGGGGGCACCTGCAAGGAGCACCCGGGCTGGGAATAGGTGTGGAAGTGAGAGGGGTTTGTGTAGTCCTGGAAAAGTAGTTTGCCCTGTGGGGTCAGACAAGCTGGTGCTTTTCTGGATTCTCCCTGCCCATTGCCAACATCTGCCAAAACCCCTTGTAGTGCACTGTTGGGTCGTCAGTCAGTCGTCAGAAGAAGCTATAGTGTTGATAAATATTACAAAAGTGTACTGCTCTTTATATTAAGAAATTTTTCATATGGGTCTTTAGTCTCCTGCTTGTCTTGCTTTAAACCTTTAGTTGTAATTAGTGGGGCAAAAATCCAACTCAAAGCTTTTCTGCATGCTTTTGATTTGAAACAGCATTTGGGCCTTTTTGAAGGGTGTAGTGCTGGATGTGGACACTGGAGGGCAAAGCAGTTGCGTTTAGTGGCTTCCTAGGGCTGGGGGAGAAGCAGCAGCAGTAATGCCTGAGGGTGGCTTTCCGGCTGAGCCCGCGGCTTTATTCTTGCTTCCTTCCCAGCGGTGCAGTTAAAGGGTGGGCATCCGAGCCGGTTTTGATCCGGAAGGGTCAAGCTGCGTAGAAAGGGTTTAGCATCCTGCACTGAAGCTTAGTGAACTGAATGGGAAGAGCACCTCTGTTTGAGAAACGGAGGAGGAAGGGAGGGAGATGGGGGGTCGTTAAGAGTGTTTGCAAGCTGTACAGCTGATTTTGCTGAGAAATACTGATGAGCACCGTAGCGTGTCCCCCCTCGGGCTGAGAGCTGTGGCTGGCAAACCCGCTTCTATACCGCTGGTGTGAGTATATGTGATAGTGCTGCTCAGCTCTTGGCAGCAGCTTGCCGTCTCGGGGAGCGTTTGGCGGGTTTTCCCCATCAGCCCAGCCTGCGAGTGGCTTTCATTTGCCGTAGGGATTTCAAGTTAGGCTTAGAAAGTAAGAGGAAATGAAAAGCTGATGTTACTGGCGTTGTCAGTCCCTAAAGGAGTTAACTGTGATGCCAAGGGACGTGTACCAAATCACGTTGCATCTCGTTTGATTGCATTAAGCCTTGCAGGACCTTGGTCATGCTGTAGCTCTCCCAAGATTTTAGGTTTGGAGGGAGGCTGATGTGCTGCTGGAGGGGCCAAACCGATACCAGGAATGTCTAGGTAGGGCGATGCAGGGATGCTCACCTGAAGTTTCTCCAGCTGCAGGGCTCAAGCTCGGCATTGCACAGTAGTTTTTGTTCACAGTGGGCACCGTGACTGGAGAAGTTCCTCCTGCTTGTGCCCAGCAAGAGGGAATTAACTGTGAAAGCAGACCAGCAAGGGGGGAGGTACTGTATCAGCCAGCGTGTGTGCTTGGATCAGAAGAAGAGGAAAGCAGGATTTGGCCAATGTGAAGCTTTGAAGCTTAGGAGGGTGTGACTGCTGCCTGGCAGGGGACAGGCTGGTTTGGAAGTCACCTCTCCACAAGAGTGGACAGAGAGGGACGTGAGCGTATTTAATGAGCAAAGGGATGGCACGTGGCTTGAAAGCTGCTTTTGCATGGTGTGAGAAGCTGTCTGTCCTGGTGAGGTCACTCGAAACGCCCATGATGGTGGTGGGTGATTTAGCGATACGGGTCAGACACTGGTTCGATCCACAGCCTGAGCAGGCATGGCTGGGCTGGATCTGTGTAGAGGAGCACTTGGCACGCTCTGATAGGAATTCACTTCTCCAGGGCTGGTTGTAGCCCAGATTCGTTTGCAGATTGGATGAATGGCCAGACCGTGGCCTGCAGTGCTGAGCAAAACATCAAAACCTAGTTTCCGCGTCTGGTGTCATGTCCTGTGCCGATCAGCGTGTAGTATTTAGATATTCTTCAGGGTGATGGGCTCAGAAATCTGCTGACGCCGATCTGAAGGGGCAGCCATTGCCTGGGGTTGATGGAACCCTGTGCAGCTCATGAAGCTGAAAATCCTGTAGCATCAACTAACGCTCGGCACCAGGTTGCAAAATGCTGGTATCTCGTATTCCAAGGTATGTCTGCTGTTTGTGATGTGTGTGGTGAGTTCCCTCAGGCATGGCTGCGGTAGGATCCTGGCATCTCTTCCTTCCCCTGCCTCCCCTGAGCAGCTCTGTAAGACAGGAGGAGGGCGAAGGTGTGTGGAAAGCATCCGTACGGCCCATCCAGACCCTCCTGGGGACAGGCGTTTGTCACAAAAAGCATCGCGTGAAAGCTCCCGTGGTTCCTGTCCTCCTAACCAGCCCCGGAGCTGCATTTTGTACTACTGTAATCTTTGTCTGCTCCTGTTCTCCAGACCTGATGTGTTTCTACCATCTGCTTCTTTCTCTGTGCATTGTTTTCTTTTGATTAATGTTTTAGATACACATGTAGAGTTGCCTTTCTTTGACCGAATGTCCGGATGTGATATATTGTATATTTTAAAGTATTTACCCTATTTATATACTATATGTTACTGTTAAATAAATATAAGTTCCATTATCTATAGTGGAGTTTTATTCAGCGCCGTCGGAAAGTTGGGGAGACATTGAAAACCTCCTTTCCGTGCTCTGTAAAGGAGATTGGTCTGTTTTAAACTCAGATTCCCCCATTCCTTGCCCTGTAGCTCTCCTTCCTCGGGGATCTGCCTAAGAGCAGACCTGGTTGCAGCGAAGATGCAGGTGGAGGCTGTAGATGGGCTAAGCGTGCAAGCGGGACCAGATCATCCATGTCCTGCACGACGGACACAAACGGCCACGTTTCCAGGGCGCTTTGTAGTGGAAGTTGTGATCAGATCATACAGGCCCATCTTGATCAAAGATGAGGGAAGTGTTGGCACCGCTGCAAATCAGCACATTTTACCCTAAAGATTTAATTGGGAATGTGAAAAATGGTTGGAATTCCACTTAGCATAAATTATTGCTTCATTTCAGCCGTTTCTCCTGACTTGCTTGCGGTTAAGAGAGCAGAATCCTTCTGTTTACCCAGCAAAACGTAAGATTTTTTAGCTCTCGTGTTATTTGCACTGTTTTTGACTTATCAGCTAAGCCAAACCAACCCATCAGCAGCCCTCTTCTTGCTTCCTGTCACACTGTGTGGGCATTTTCAGACAAATTCATCCTCCAACTACAACAAAATATGATGCCCTCTCTATCTCTATAGCAACCTTGCAAAACTACTCTAAAGTCCCAAATCTTATGTGGCAACACTTTGCCCTCGGAGGAGTTGGCCAGTTCGGCAGACCGAGCAGCACCATGCGATATTCATCAGTCCTGTGAAGCAATTAGGTGCCAGTACCGAGAGGTCCTGAAAGATGCCTCAGCGTTAAATGCTTTGGAAAACGGACTAGGAAATCTCTGGGCAAGTGGCTGAGCCGGCCGGCAGCGGGGCAGGGTGCGTGCCCGTGCCCTGCAGTGAGTCAGGCACATCATCTGACAGCCTCTGCGGCCGGCGTATCTGCAGCGCTGCTCACATTTCAGCTCTTCTGCTGAAGATCACCCCTTTTTTTTTTCCCCATCCTGTGCCAATGTAATTAAATCAAACATCAAAACCGGCAAATACCCTGGTGCTGGCTGTGCTCCATACCCACAAAGACATGAAGCCTCGAAGCAAGGCTGCCTCTGTGCGAGCAGGTCTCATGCAACCCTCTGTCCAGATGCATTTTTCCATGAGATCCTGATAGAAGAGGGATGTAAAACCAAAACAAACAACTTTCTGGGCTGAGATTTGCCCTTTTTAAGTTCCCCTGGGCCATTCGGTTCAGGAACAGGCTGCTCAGCTTGATTGCTAAAAAAAAAAACCCAACCCCAATCCTGTCCTGTCCTTTCCCAAACCTGGAGGCAGCCACCAGGTACCCGACAGGAGCAAGCAGGAGGCAGCCCAAAGATCTCTCTGGGTGCTCGTGAAGGGCCGTTTCGGGGTGCCAGAGAGGGCTGAGCTGCTGCAGCGTAGCCACCCAGCGTTGGGCTGAATTGCACGATTTTGGGTTAAAACGCTTGCTGTTTCCTTTCTCGAGGAGAAGAAAGTGCCGCGTGACATCCTGTTCACACAGGCAGGTGGGGAAAGGCGGCTGTTCACAAGGCTTTCATAAAAAAAACAACAAGTTGAAATGAAAAAAAAGGATCAAAATGCATGACCTGGAGCTCCTCTAGCTTTCTGCAGATATTATTATAAAGAGGAAAAAATTATGCTTGATTTAGGATTCATTCAGGGCCCTCTGCTCGGGGTACAGCAGAAACGGAGTTAATTCAGGCAGTTTGGGGCCAAAGCAGGATATGGGGGTTAATCCAGTTCAGGCCGGGGTATGTGCCGGGCTGCTCCGTTGCGATAGCCCCACTTTCCACGCTGGCATGTTCCCTGGGCTTTCAGCAGTGAAATATGTGAGCCAGAGGTCCCTGAGCTGGTCAGACAAATTAATCCTCCAACAACAACAAAATATGATGCCCTCTCTATCTGTATAGCAACCCTGCAAAACTATCCTAAAGCCCCAAATCTCGCGTGGCAACACTTTGCCCGCGGAGGAGTTGGCCAGTTCGGCAGACCGAGCAGCACCATGCGATATTCGTCAGTCCTGTGAAGCAATTAGGTGCCGGTACCGAGAGGTCCTGAAAGATGCAATCACTGCTCAAAGCAACAAATTCTTTTTTCAGCTGTGATTAACCCAAATTAGCCCACCAGAGCCCACCCCGGCTGTGCCGCGAGCCGGCAGTCAGCGCAGGCTCCGGCTCCTTCCCCGAGAGGCACATCCTCAATTTACGCTGCAGGACTAAAAAAAAAAATCCTTTGCAAGTGGCTCCGCGCGTCCCGGGCCCGACGGCTGGGCTGCAAATCAGAAGGGGAACCGGTGGCCGCGTCCTCTTTCAGCCACCGCGCGCTCCCCACGTCGCCGTTTCTGCTTCTGCTCAGGGCAACTTCCCTCTCCACAGTGCCTGGGCTTTCCCAGTACTGGGGGGGGGATAGCGGGGCTGGGAGCCCCCCAGGAGCCCCGTGGGAGACGCTGCCATGTCTTGCAGCCACCCTTGCTGCTTTTTGCTCTGTTTGGGTGTTTGTGAATGCAACAATCCTTCCTTGCATTTACCCTGCGTCTCAAGAGCTACAGCTCAGGCTCACGGAACTGCAGTCTGCTTTGCAGACGCACAGCCATTTCTTTTGAGAAAAACGAGCATTAAATGACACGAAACAGGATACACTCGCTGTTGCGAGGGGAAAGGGGCTTTGCTTGGTCCTGGTGGGGCCTGTGCCCACGTCCCCTAGCCCTCACTGCTCCGATACCCACAGCCTTTCCTCCAAGAGCAGCCCCATTTCATCCCTATTTTGCTCATACCACTGTTACAAAGTGGGTGTAACAACCTTAAATCAGCTGTGGGGACTACATATATATAAAAGAAAATGCAAAAGACGCCCCTGTCATCCGGGCCGTGCACTCGGGGCTGCATTAGGACACCCAGAGACGCCATTCTGCGGCGTTTGGCTGTGGCCACCTGAGCCACAGCCTGCTCTGCTTTGCTGCTGAGCAAAGCATTTCCCAAAACTCTGTGCTGGGCCATGTCCTTCAGCGAGCAATTTTCTAGTGCACCAACGGCACCGAGAAGGACACCCACTTCCTCAAATGCAACGAGCAGCGCGCAGCGAGCAGCCCCGGGCAGCCACGTTTCGGTGCAGGCTGGGGCCGGGCTGCTGCATCTCCGCGTCAGCCAAAGGGGGTGGCAAAAAGGGGGGCAAAAAAAAGAAAGGCAGCATCACCTTGGCATCGTCGGGGAAGCAAGACAAGAGCTTTGCAGGAAAGCAGGGCAGGAAAGTACTTTTATGGGGTTGTTCACAGCCGCTCTCAGAGGAGGGAGGAGGAAGTACGTTGGCAAATCAACCCTTGCCGAGACGTCGCTTTTCGTGGGGTGGAATTGCACCCCGGGCGCAGGATCCCCACAGGACTATCAGAGCTTCATTTTGGCCTGTCTCCTAAGCAAGCCCCCCTCGAAGAAAAAAAAAAAAAGCCCCTCCTCATCCAAAATGTCCCTCAAGCTGCCACGGAACTGGGATTTCAACCTGAAAATGGATGCTGCAAAAATAGGTACCGTGACTGTTTCTTTATGCCCTTCTGTTTCTGCTTCAGCCTTTCAGGTGCAAGCCGGGGTCTGCCAGGGTGCCTGTGGCCAAGCCCAGCAACGATTTCGGCTACGGCCCTGACCCAAACCTGCTTCTGGCCTTGTTGGGGGAACCTGGCCCCCAGCTACCACTTTCGAGCAGATGGTTTGCAAATGATTTGCAAGAAGTGATTTGTAAAGTTGTCTGCGAGGGATGCTGTGGGAGCGCGGGCAGCGCTGTGGCTCTGGGGCCAGAGCAGCGGCTCTCGGTAGGGTGGAACAGAGGGACCCGTCAGCGGGGGGCTGCTGCCCACCTAAAATCCAGGTTTAGGGGTATTTAAACCATGTGGGGTCAGGGGCGGCTGAGGGAGCTGGGGGTGTTCAGCCTGGAGAAGAGGAGGCTGAGGGGAGACCTTCTCGCTCTCTGCAACTCCCTGAAAGGAGGGGGGAGCCAGGGGGGGTCGGGCTCTTCTCCCAAGGAACAGGCCATGGGACAAGAGGAAACGGACTGCAGTTGCCCCAGGGGAGGTTTAGGAGGGCTATTAGGAGAAATTCTTACACTGAAAGGGTTGTGAAGCATTGGAAGAGGCTGCCCAGGGAAGGGGAGGAGTCGCCATCACTGGAGGGATTTAAAAGACGGATAGACATAGTGCTTAGAGATACAGTTTAGTGATGGTTTTTGTCAGTGCTGGGTTGATGGTTGGACTCGATGATCTGAAAGGTCCCTCCCAACCCAGGCAATTCTATGATTCTGTGATTCTGCTGGCACAAGCCTTGCAGGAGGTGAAGTGCAGGCCAAGAGGCGGACGGAGTGGTGAAGGCTGGAGGAAGCAATCTCGCTCTTGCTCAGGTTTCTTCGCCCACCTGAACATCATTGGTTTCCTCTCACCAGTGGTAAAGAGGCCTCTGACGCCCATGCTGGGTTCCATGCCACGGGACGGCTTCACTGTGTGATTTCCTGACTTACCTCCTGCCTCTGCCCAGGCTTTGCACGGCTCTCCTCTGCCATGGAATCCATCTCCAGCATGAAAACCGCTTGAGAACGCCATTGGGAAGGAGTGAGGGATCCCTACAGTGGGCTCTGTGGCCAAAATATCACGGCGGAGCCAATGCCCACCTTTGTTTGGGTCAAGCAACCAGGGAGGGGATTTGGGGGCGAGGATGCTGCGGTTGAGGAAGAGGCGCAGGAGCCCAGCCTTGGGCATGCACCGAGGCAAAGGCCCTCTGTGGTCCTGGCACTGGTCAAGGCACACCTTGGCAACTTGATTTGTCCTTTCAGCAGAGAGATTTGCCCAAGCTGAGCTCTTCCTCCCTGCGCCTTGCGTCAGCTTGCAAGGTCCTCTTGGCTGGATTTTCTTGCAAAGGCAATTTGGACTTCTACCTGAAGCTACTTTCATTGGGGTGGCCGAACCATTTGTTTCACACAAGCGTGTGTGTGTGCGCGCGCGCGCAGAGACCCGAGCGTTGGGGCACAGCTCGGTGATTCGACTCTTCTCATGCTTCGCGGTTTCTGGCTGCGGGGATCAGCCGCTGCTGATCTTCGGGGGTGCAGCAGGGATGTGACTTGCTTGTGGAAAATAATTGCAAATTAGTCACTACCGCCCTCACTGGCTCCTCCCGGCTTCGGGACACTTCCCCCTCCTCGTCCCCAGCCGTGGCTGTGGCACAAGCAGCTTTTGTAAGCCTCAGGACAACGCAACGGCTCCTGTGTGCTTCCTGATACTGAGAAAAATGCAAAGCTATTTATTTCAATGAAGGAGAAAATTGCATTTGCAATTTTCATTGCGAAACCTATTGTGGCACTTTTGCTTTTACTGCTTTTTATTGCAAGTACCTGACATCCCTCCTGAGGGGCAGGAGCAAAGGGGATGCCAGGGAGGGCTCTTGCCCACGACAAGGATTTGGGGCAGGAGCCAGCGTTGGTGTGGACACCACGGTGACACCCACTGCAATTTCTCCTGCAAGTCACACTTTGGCAGGGCTCCTCTTTTCAGGAAGCAGGCAGCAGGATGCGGGCACCCTGCTACGGCCAGTCCCCAGGGCTGGAAGAAGACCGAGGATGTTTTGGAGGAAATATTCAACTTTCAGAGGTGGTTACCACAGGAAACGCTTCGGGGGGCACCACATTTGCTCTTAGTGGCTCTTTCCTGCCCTGTGAGAGTGGCAAGGAGGAGTGAGGCCAAGAGTGGTGGCAATGCGTTGGTGAAGGAGGCGATGATTGCAAGCGCCAGGCCACCCTGGTGAGAGCCAGGAAAAAAGCTTGACCCCAGCCCAGCATAAAATTTTCAGCTGGTCATCGCACATGAGCTGGGCATCGCACTGGCCACAAAAGGTAGCAACTTGGAAAAGTGGTAAGGGAGGGAGCCGCAGCCTTGGTAGTTCTGGTTTTGTGAATGCAGAGAACTTTCCACTGGGCAAAAATAACCTTGGTATGTGCAAAGCCAAGCTCCCCACAGCAGCTCCCTCCCCACGTCTCTGCAAGAGCCCTGCGGTGGGGAGAGTGGCTGGGGAGGCTCACATCGTGGGTAAAAAGTATCTGTTATTTTGTCCTTAAATGAGACCATAGGACAGGGAGAGCTGTCTCGTGCAGAAGGAAAATACGTTTGCCTGTTGACATTGGTGCACGTGTACAAACACGGCTAAGCCACGGCTAAGCACAGCCCTCTGGTTGCACCTTGAGTCTGGCGCTTCAGAAGGGCTGATGCTAAAGAAAGGGGACCCCAATGCAACCCCTCGGAATGCACATTCCGTATGCATCTGGGAAAGGCTGCAAAGAGGGAGAGAAGAAACTGTATTTCCAGCAAAGACTGGCAATTTAAGCTCAAGGCTGAGAGCAGGAGGAACCCCTGGGTTGCGGTGCCTGCCAGGTCGCTTCCTTTCCATGGTGCAAAGCCCTAATGCCGCCATGATGGGCTTAGAAGGAGGTTGATATCTCCAATCAAAGGTAGTAAAACATTGCATTTTTCATAAAATACACGATCTCTCCTTCCAAATCTGGTGCCACTGGAGTATCAGTGCTGCTGGGCTGAGCTGAGCTCGTTGGGGAAGGCTGAACAGGGACCTGATGGATGAAGACGCATCCTTGATTTCCACCCATTTGGGTGTGAGCGTGGACCCTGAGAGCTGCAGCGCAGCAGCGTCACTTCAGATTAAACCCTTGTGGTCATCAGTGCTTGGCAGGGAGACCTCACTCTGCAAATGTTAGTCCTAATTAAACAGAGAGAATATCAGCATCACTGTTTCACTGGGGAGGAGATGAGGTCCCATGATCGGCTAGGAGAACACACAGCAAAATTCAGGAAGGCATTAGATCGCTGGGAGTGCTGCTTTCTGCAGAACGGGGCTAGTTTGGAGGCAGCCCACTTGGGATTTGCTCTTTGGCAATGGGCTGTGTTTTCTGCAGAGCAAAGTGTTCGTGGGAGGCAGGCAGCGCCCTGCACCCAGTACCTCCGTGCTCCTGGTGGCTGCTCCACCCCTGGGGATCATTCCCCAAAAATCCTCACCCCGAGGAGTCGGTGGCAGCCGCAAGACATGAAGGAACATGACTTATTGAGAGGAGTGATGCTGCTCGTGCGCAGTTTGCTGAGAATCATATTAATATTTATGAGGTTTGAGTAACGCAGTTGTTTTGGCAAAGAGCAAAGAAGGTGCCCGGAGCTCTAGGTGCAATTTGGAAACCCCATTTTGTTTTTTGCATCAGGGTAATCCCCAGTACAAGCATTTTTCAGGGGAGCTGGCTGGCAAATCCCTTTCAAAGGTCCTTGATTACAACCACATCCTAAGCAGGGGGCATCCCACGTCAGCACACGTTGAGATATAAGCAGCATCCTCACTGCACTCTGAAGGCTGATTTTTGGACTCACAATCCTTTTTGATTTTTTGGGAAGTGCTTTGCAATCCTGTGAAAGGATGGAGAGGTGAGCTCAGAGCGCCCTACCCAAGCCTGGCTCAGAAGGATGAAGGCAAAATGCAACGGGGTTTCTTGCTTCAAGGGATTTCAGAAGGGGAAGCCGGGCACACTCTTGAACTGCAGCACCCCTGACCTCTGAAGCGACTGGTAACTGCTCGGCGCTGAGCGCAAATGTTTTGTAGGCTCACGCTCCCCGTGGGTGCCTGTGCAATGGGAGCACCCGCTCAGGCGTGAGATGCCTCCAGTCCCAAACATCACAAGGCAGCAGTGGGTGATTTTTAATTTTCTCCTTTTTTAAGCTTGTCCTTTGCACTCAGATCCACGCCAGGATTCATCGACACTCATATCTAATTGCAAGTCTCTGCTCTGCTGACAAGCTCAGGGGAAAAGCGGGCATCTGGGGGCAGAGATATGGGGCTGCCGCAGCTTCTCCCCCATCCCACGACATTGCCCAACACCTCCCTCACAGCCCTGGCTCAGCCTGAATGCCCTCTGCCAGCAAACGCTGCTGGGATCAGGGGCCCAAGTCCTGCACTGCCCTCACCCACAGGACGCAGCCAGGTGCTCCATTTTAGCAGGGGAGATGCAAGACCTCAGGAAATCACCATGTGCTGACACCAGTGAAGCTGAATTCCCCTGGAGTCATATTGTTATTTTTGCCCTGCGACTATGAATGCTAACTCTACCCCGCTGGGTTGGCACTGGGGTCCTGCAGTGCCTGGTCCAGAGGCAAAAATCCCTTCTGGAAACAATCCCTCCCAAGGCATTTACTATCACAGAAGCATTTAGAGATGCCACAGGGCCATGCTGCCGGTCCCTGGCTCAGGACTCGTCTATGCGATGCAAAGGGGAGACAGGGGACGCTGCTCTGCCCAGCTGGTAAATCCACACCGGCACTTTCCCCCCGCTTGGAGGCTTTCCAATCCCATTGTGTGAGAACTGCCCCATTGGAAACATCAGGCAACCCTGTCCCAGAACAAAACTGCCATTTCCAAACACTTTTTTTCAAGCCAGGCTGGGTCATTCTGCTATTGCTGCTGCAGGCTGGTTGGGGTGCTTATAAAGAAACCACACGCTCCCATTAAAAAAAAGCTAATGATTTTCTTCTCACTTGCAAGACAATTACTCCCACGCAGGAAAAAGGAAGCACACACTGACAGATACTGCAGCCACTTCCTTTAAAAACTCTAGCCAGTTTGCTCAGCACAGGCAGAGGGGCAGAGAGACACTCTCGCTGTTGTAGCTTAAATCGGCCCTGGGGACGCGGGTCCGACGGCAGCTCATCCCCGTGTGTCCCTGACAGCCCGTCCCTCTCTTTCCTTGGCAGCCCGCTCCAAGAGCGTGATGACCGGCGAGCCGGTGGGTGCCCGGCCAGCCTCCCCCAACCCGCTAGAGCGGCCTCTGAAGATCGGCTGGCTGAAAAAGCAGCGCTCCATCGTCAAGAATTGGCAGCAGCGGTACTTCGTGCTTAAGGGCCAGCAGCTTTACTACTACAAGGACGAGGATGATGTCAAACCACAGGTAGGATGAGGCCACAGGGCTTTGCTGGTCCTCAGTCTCCCCCTTCTTGCAACTTTGTTCGTAGGAAAATGATTTGGGATGGGTCTGGAGTAGGGTATTAAAGAGGTTTTCTGCCTCTGGGCAGTAACAGAGATGAGATAACCTGATCAGGATCATCTACGCACTTAAAGTGCCTGCAAGCCCTGCTGGAGGCTTGGCCCCTCTGTGCACAAGCAACAGGGGACTGGAAAAAACCAAACAATTACCAACTGGAAAGTTGCTTTCATTCTCCAAGACAACAGAAAAAGCCTGGGGAGAAAAAGAGCTCAGTACACCACCATTTTGGTGATTGCAGGTGCAGCAATGGGTGCACAAGGTGATGGAAGCTTTGAGAGACATTTCAGCCATGCACTTGGCAGGAAATGTATTTTACAGGATGCTTTTAGGAAAAAACAAGCAGGATATTCAGCATAGCCTGGGTGTGAGGATCTGCCCAAGACAGAACTCACAGCAGGGCTGTGGGCTGGACAGACGACAGTGAAGGGCAGCTGCTTCCTTAGGAGCTCTTGCCACAGAAGGGGGCAGCTGGAGGGGTAAAGAAAGGAAATCTCTCTCTTCTCTCCAGCCTCGGGGTCTGTATCCCATCCTGGCCCAGCCCCATGCTTTGCAGAAGCCTCAGTGGCGCGGATGCAGTTTGTGCTATTCGGCTGCTGCCCTGGGTCCACCCTGCGTGGCCAGAGGAAACCTGCCCCGCTGCCTTTTCCTCTAAGGGAAAAGTCTTGAAATCTGCTGAACGCTCTGCTGCGTGTCAGTCCTGATGCTTTTTGAGATCCCCAGGAGAGCACAACATGCACCCAACCCTTTGCACAAAACAGGGGTGTGATGACCCACTTGGGCACGATTCAAACGTCTGCACCAGTGCGTGAGGTCCGCAGCCCTCTGGCAGCATCATCCCATCTTCAGCCTCTCCACGTTGTAACAAGCCCTCTGTCTCACCCATATAGACCATTCTGCAGGGTATGCATTGTAGTACACTCACCAGGAAGGAATCAGGTTGTTTTCTCAATCTATATGGATAACTTTTTAGGTTTTCAACCATTTTCTTCATACTGTAACGTAGTTATCCACCACCTTTTCCTTGTTTTGAGAAATTTCAGGGAAAGGTCCTCCTCTTTGCCGGAAAAGCCAGTCTCTGTATAAATTGTTACTGGTAGCAAAACTAATCTCAAGCTAGAAAAGGTTCATAAGGGGAAGGCGACCAGTAAATCCTTGGGGTGAAAGCACAGGGCTGAGTCCAGTGGGATCTAGGTCCTATTTCTGGTTTTCCCCTGTTTCAGGGGGGACTGGGAAAAGCAGTCTCCCTGGTTCTGTTTCTGTAGAAACAGAAAGTTCTGCAAAAAGTTTATTGCTATTCGTGGCACTTTTGGCAGCTCTCGCAGTGGCCCTGATGCACCATCCTGGGTCATTTCAAACCTCTCTGATCCCATCAACGATTCTGATTGACACAGCTGGAATTCAGGCTTTTGGAGCACTGACGGTCCCCACTGCTTGCAGGAGCCCAATGGCTTTCAGGAGGCTGAAATCGCTGAGGAGCGTCATTTCTGTGGCACAGTCTCATTTCCTGTGCCGGGAGGCCGCCGGTGCTGACTCACATGCCTGCTCGGCCCCCTCGCCTCGGCTGCTCCCCACCCATCCTCTCCAGCGGGGACCGAGCTGCCCATGTTCACCACCACAGTTGGGGAAAGGAAGATACGAAAGAAACGGCTGTTTTCCGCTTTGCTTTTTTATTTTCCCTCCCTTTTTCTTCTTTTTCTCTACTCCTCTCCTCCAAACTTCGGGTCTGGTTTTTTGGTTTTAAGTGGTGCTGTGTTAAAGGAACGGTTTTCCTGCTCCAGTGCAGCAGAAACAGGACGCTCCAGTGTTTTGTCAAGTCCCTTCTCCTTTGTACTTTCTTCTTCCGCTCCCAACACGGGTTAAAAAAAACATGAGAAGGAAGGAAAAAAAGGAAAAAGCAAAATACCCAGTTTTCTCATTCTGAGAATCACTTAATCAGAAAAACTGGCGTTTAAGAAGTGTCCCTCATTGTTTGAAAAATTGTTTTTAGCATATATTTATATATAGGTCACCAGCTCCCACAATCTGTTTGAAAGAAGCGTCAGCCTCAGAGGGATGGGACATGGGTATTTGCAGCTCCTGCTCTGCTTTGTCCTAGGGCTGCCTGTCTCTCCAGGGAAGCACCATCAAGGAGGTGGTCAGCAACCCAGAGGAAGGAGGAAAATTCATCTTCGAAATCATCCCAGGTGAGGATGCTTCCCTCCTCTTCGTTGCCCATGTTTGGGCTGGGCTGTTCACCCCAAATCATTTGGGCACGTCATTTTGGCAGCCCTTTTGCTGCCACTTCTTTTCAAGGTCCCCACAGCGCTGCGTTGCAGATGAAAACTAATGTCTTGCTTTCAATATTCACGTGTTAGGGCTGGAGGAGGGCCCCGTGTCAGTGCCCATGTCCCATGCTGAGAAGCCTTGCCAAGCTGCAACATTAAGCAGTTTCTGTTCCTTTCTTGCAGACCTTCAGCAAGGGTGAAATGTGAGAGTGCTGCTTCGTTTCACAGCCAAATAGACATTAATGCGGAAATTTGGAGCCAAAAGCATTTAGCAAAGAAAACAAGAAGAATGTGTCTTTTCTCCTCCAATCCTGTCTATAAATGATGAATAGATGTTTTTTTGCAGGGGTCTCTGGAGACCAGAACCGGACAGGGCAGGACACCTGCGTGCTCATGGCCAATTCCCAGTCCGAGATGGAGGAATGGGTTAAATCCATCCGACGAGTGCTGGGGTCGGCATCAGGAGGTAAAGGGGAGCAGGGAGCTCCTGGAGAGGCAGTTTCCTACTGTCTCATGCTCTGCAGTACTTTTGTGCGAGGATTTCAAAGCTGGACTCATAAATCTTTGAAACTGGAAAAGGGAGCTGTATTGTGACTGTAACTTGTAACGTCTTAGAAATCCACTCCTAGACCAGCCCCTGCGGTGCTGGGTCTGCTGCAAACATGGGCAGTGTTAAGGAAATGGCAGCCAAGCATGAATGAAGATTTCTGAGCTGGTTTCGGGTTCTTTTGCGAACTTCCTCATTGACTTATTGACCCCAGAAATGTTGTTCTTGAAAACAACCCGTATTCAGGGATAAAGCATTGAAAAATCTTGCCTTTCACCTGCGAATTTCCTGGCTTTGCTTTTCTTCCAGCGTTTCTTGTTCAGCCCAGCCCTTCTCCCCCATTTTCTCTGTCTTGGCCACACAATCATCCTCCCCGCATGTAGGCAAGGCTTGCAGCGCCAGGATCCTGCCTCTAGCCCCCTTGGTCATGCATTTATGCCATTGCAAAATTGTGGTCAGGGAAGTATAAACCATGAATCAATCAGAGAGAAGCACACTATAAATTTGCCACCGCAGGTGAAGCCCACAAAGGAAGCAGCTAAGGTCACTCCAGCAACTTTTCCTATAAGGATGAACTCTTATAAGCAAGATCCACCAATGAAACAGGGCTGGGAGTCTCTTTAGCCCTCTTCCAAAAGAGCACTAACCTGGATGGTCGTCCTAAGCCACTCCTCCCTCACTCTGTGCTTTGCCCTCACTATTTATATTTTTTACAGGGTGCATGCCCTTCAGCTGCGTAAGACAAGCACGATAGAGCTCTGGTCTCCCATAGCTCCTGTGTTAATATAAATCACAGCAAGCGGACAGTGCCAATTTGAGCTCTCTCATTGTGACCCTGCCATAGGCACAGATAAGCTTCACCTAAATGACAACGCAGCTGGTTTTTGCCTGCAACCCTGGTGTTTTCTGCCTCTAAACTGAAACGTGCTGTGCCCTGGGGGAGGCAGCGTTACTCAGATGAAATTAGGATTGCATGAGCCAGAAATTTTCAGGGGTCCACCTGGGCCTAATATTTAATAACAACTCTGCATCTGATCCTTGCTTGAACTTCAGAGGCTGCCAGTTTCTTCCAGCTACATAAAGTGACCTTATATGACAGAAGATGTAAATTTATAGTAGTGCAGAGAGCCCTAAGGATAGCAGAGAAGTCAGGTACCACGGAGCTGCATTTTATGTCAATACACAAGTTAACAGACCCCAAAACTTCACACTTGAGGTTTTTGGCCTCAATGCAAGCTAAGGCAACATATGCTTTTAAAGTAACCCACTGCACAGTGCAGGTTTTGGCAAGAGCCCACCTTTGGCAGCCCTGTGTGACCCAGCTAGTTGTGAGCTTATTGCACACCAGAAAGCAGAGCAGCTGCAAAGTGTGAAGCAACAGCAAAAGCATCTCCAAAATCTCAGAGGGGTTTTGCAGGGTTGGCTGCCACCCTGCAATGACAGCCGCCTGCCAGGTGGGCTGGCACCGACATCGCATTGGCCCTGGGGAGGTATCCCCAAATTAACAAATCTGCCGGCTTGCAGTTAGATAAGCAATTCATTATCAGCTACCAAGGCAGAGGGTCAGGAAAGGAAAAAAAAAAAGAAGCTATTTGCTTTTACTGTGCACAATGACAGGTTTATATTCATTATTTAAAAGTGTGAGTCATAAATGAAAAACCTCCATGATCAGGCAGGTGCTGACAAGCCCGGTGGTTCCACACGAGAGTGTTTACTTGCATTTTCCTGATCTGGAAGATGCACGGGAATTATTTCAACCTCCAGAGCATGAGATGAACACATCACGGGCACTACTGGGGCAAAAATATGGTAAATGACCATCGGACCCTTTGCCATTAATATCCCAGAGCCAGTTCGAGTTGGAATTTGTCTGCTCTTACCATGCCTCAGGCTCCGAGGAGGAAGAGCTGGGATGCAGGCTGCTGCCTTCCCGCCCTTGAGCTCATCTTTTGCTGCGAGTTCAGGAGGAAAAAGCCATTGCTCCGAAGGAAAGGTACCGCTCGGTGCAAAATTCTGCTGCTCTTTGCACAGGGGAGTTTCTGGAGGGTGAGAGGAGAGGGGAGGGGGAAGAAAAGCAACTAAATCAGTAAGAGTTCCAGCCCCAAACCTCTGCAAGGCTGCTTTTCTTATTTCTTGGTGGTCTCCCATGCTTTCTATATCCTTCAGGTTTGTGTGATGAGCTTGTCTTTCCCTGTGCCCTCGCAGCGGCCTTTTTGCTGTTCCTGTCTCCCTTTGTATTAGCACCCTGCTCCAAGGCAGAGAAGCAGCATGGCAAAAAACAAAGATCACTGCTTGGTTTTAATCATTTTGAGAACTGTTAATTATTTGGAGGAGGAAAAAGGTTTCATTTTGCTATTATTTCTTTGGAAGAAGTTCTGCTTTCCCCCAGTTTGCAGAATTCTTGTGGCTCTTATGCTACCAAACAAGCAGATACTGCTGTCACATTTGCACCTGATGCACTTTGGCAGGTAACGTGCCTTTAGCAAAGCTTTTGGGCTCCTCTAACCTCTCTGTCCTTTCCCTAGCGGTGTTTGGCCAGCGCTTGGCAGAGACCATGGCCTATGAGCAGAAATTTGGGCAGCACCAGGTCCCCATCCTGGTGCAGAAGTGCGCTGAGTTCATCCGGGAGCATGGTGTGAGTGAGGAGGGCATCTTCCGCCTCCCCGGCCAAGACAACCTGGTGAAACAGCTCAGGGATGCGTTTGATGCTGGGGAAAGGCCATCATTTGACCGGTAATGCTGGATTCCCCCTCTCCTACTCAACTAGGTCTCACACACCCCAAAATCCAGGGAAAAGCAGCTTGTCTAACCTCCCAGAGACCCCAGCAGGAAACTCGGACCCTCCAGCAGGGCTTGACAAGGAGGGAGGATTCAGCAGAAACCCCAAATGGAGGCAAAAGCAGAATCAGAGGGTTCTGAGATGAGATACATGGAAACAAATCAAAGTATTTAGGAAAATCCTGGCCCCATGCAGAAACTATCATTTGCAGGAGCAGCCAAGGAAGGAGGTAAAGGGAAGAGCCTACATAGCCCATCAGCTAAGGCTAGAGGTTTAGAGAAAGGAGAGCAGGTAAAGGATCACAAACAAGCTCAGAGAACACCCTAATGCAGAGAACACCCTAATGCAGTAGAAATTATTTCTTTCCCTGCCAGCCCGTAGACGTGACATTTTCCTCCTGTTGCTTTTCCCTACAACACCATATAGAGATGAGAGAGAGATTTTGGCTGCTGCAAGGCTGCGTCCTCCTGACCCCCTGCCTCTGCAGGGCTAGGAAGAAACGGCAAACCCCCTAAAGCCAAGAGAGCTTCCTGTAGGTCCCAGAGAGGCTTTGGAGAGAGATATTTGCTACTGCTAGCTCTCCAGGCCCTATGCAAAATGAGAGAAAAAAAGGTAAATCCCTGGTGCATCTCCCTATAAAGCCCTCCCTTGATAGCTCACAGACCAGCTGCCCCTGTAGGTGCCTCATCATCTCTATAAAAAGGTTTCCCACCTCTCCCCACCCCCAACTCAGATTTAACCCCTTGCTTTTGGCCCTGGTTGCATAAAGCATTGCCCAGCATCCCCTGCTTACTTGTGCAGGCTGCTCTGGGGCTTTACCCGACGGTTTGCACTGGGGAAAGCAACGACCTCTGTGCTGGGATAAAGGGAAAGTGGGTCCTGCCTTTCCATGGCACTGAAAGTGAGGCTTTTTGGTTTAATTCCTGCCCTGCCCTGTCCTCCGTAACAGCCAAGGAGCACACAGGCTGCTCCGTGAGTATGAAGGTCCCTGAGGCTGGCTGTGGGGATGCCCCATCTCTGCAGACCAGGAAGCCACCCCGTATGGCACCACCTGAGCCCTGAGAGCTGCCGGCAAAATCTGGGGAGCTCGTGGGAGGGAAGCACCCAAAACCAGGAGCTTCCCTGGACTTTTGTGCAGAACAGTTTGCCTAAACAGAGTGCAGGGGTCTCATCTCTGTATCCACAGGCCTGTCCCTAACCGCAAAACTCTTCCTATTTTAACTAGCTTTATGCAGCTCTGTTAGGAAAAACCACAGCACTTTTACCTAAATAATCCCTGTGCTGTGCAAGGCAGAGCCACGGCGCCTCTGGAAGCGTTACCATCCCGGCTGTTGGCTTTGCAGCTGAATATTTCTTGCCTTCTGGGTGCCAGAGTCCTGCTGAGAGCTTTCCTGTTGTAACCTGTGTGCGGGTCATAGGAAGGTGAAGCCTTTGTTTTTATTTTTATTTTTTTTCAGAACTGTGTTTTGCAGCGGGGCACGGCGAGGGAGTTTGGCCCTTTTCCCAGCACCCTGTGATGTTAACCCTGTTTGGTATGAGCATTGCTGCGGTGGTCTCAGGGTGGCTGCAACCCCCATGCACTTCAACCAAAACATTTTCTTAGAGAGGAGGAAGGCCAGTGATCTGAATGCTGCAAGATGCTGGCTCGACCTTCAGTTCCACCTTCGCAGCCTGTCTGGGTTTGCACAGGCACGCTTGCGTGCACAAGCTCGGCAGGACTGAGTGGGGAGCGTTCGAAAGCTGCCATTGCAGCCCAGGCGTCCAGGATGCCTAATGGCGTGTATTGATAGGCCCTACGAAAACACAGCTCTGAAAAAAATCCTCAATGGTTATGCGCGTTTGTTAAAAATAATAGTATTTTACAAACCCCAACCAGTCCTAAAAATAAATGACCTGGGGGATTTTTGCTATAAGTTTATAACAGTTTAGCGACTTCAAGGTAGGTCAAATTAGAGGCTTACGATCTTGACAGTGTCCTTTTGACATAATGTAAACTATATGGTATGCAAAGCTGCAAACATCTGTCCCGGCAGAACATCTTCAGTAATTGCTGTTAATCTTAAAAACCCCAGGCAAGCTTCGCCAGCTCCACACAGAGGGGGAAGTGCCTGCCAAACATGTGAACACCAGACAATATTTGCATGCAGTCCCTCAGGAGTCAAACGCAGGCTGGGAAGGCTCAGCCCGGGAATGAATGCTGGGGACCTGCCAGCCCAACGGTGGGGAAAATCTCCACCAAGCATTTATTTTTCTGCCAGCCAGGGCCGTTCCCTGGCTTGGGGTGCCCTGTGGATTCCCCCCAGCTTGGTTTGGCCTCCCTATTTATCTATCTCTGTCTCCTGCATCTATACACAGAGATAAAATATAATCTCATGGCCCCGGAGTGGGGAAGGGTTTGCTCACCAGCGGGGTGCGAGTTTCACGTGAGTGGCTCTTTGCGTGTTGCAGGGATACGGATGTGCACACTGTGGCCTCTCTGTTCAAACTCTACCTGCGGGAGCTCCCCGAGCCGGTTGTACCCTGGATGCAGTACGAGGATTTTCTGCTGTGCGGTCAGGCGCTGGTTGCAGATGAGAAAAAGGTAGAGACGCATTCATTTCTCTCCTTCTGGCCTTTAGCTGTGTTTCAGTGCGGGGGCTTTGTGAGCTGGAGATGCTGGGTGCATATTACGAGGTGTGTAATTACTGAGCTTCGAAATCTTGGCGGGGGGAATTAAAAAGAGAAAATCTCCCAAAGCCAATGGGGTTTCCCAAGTTGACAACATCAGTTTATCCATTTTGAAGCTTAAATTTCTGGAGCAGATGTAAGAGCTGCTCTGCACCTCTTTTCATTGAGCCCTTGCAGCAAACAGCAAGTATGAAAACCAAGAGAGGAAGGAAACACAACCTCCCGCAGCCTCCGTCAGCTCGAGCTGAGAGTGGAGCTGGCGGAGGGCTTTGGGTGAGAGCAAGGAAGGAAGCGGGGATTTGGGAGAGGGAGAAGTGAGAAAGAGGTTGGAACTGCCTTTTCCTAACGATATATTTTGGTGAAACAGAAGCCCCCCCCCACTGCAAAAAAAACCCTATACACAAAAAAGTAAGGGAGATACCCTCAGTAGCATGAGCTCTGTGAACTGCAGTGTTCAGCCCTATATTTCAAGGGCAAATACTGCTTGTGGGTTGTTTCACTTCAGGATCTTTGGGGTTAAAAATGTCCTAAATGTTGATATGCAAGAAATGGAAGGAGTTCAGGCATGACCATCTCTTTCCAAAGAGCTCATCACACACGTGCAGGGCTGGAGCGGACCCTGCTCTTTCCTTTGCTGCTGTGGCAGTAGCAATGCTGGGCAACGGGCTGCCTCCTCTTGCTGAGCACTGTACAAAAACTTCTCCTTGTCCATGGTTGATCTGCCAGAGAAATGTAATTTCCAAGATGAGCAAATGCCAAGAGGTGAGACCATTCAGGGATGGATGGAGTGACCAAGAGCCACTCTTGAGTCCGTATATATCTGTGAATCTTTATAGAGATATTTCTTAACTTGCATTTAGGGCCATCAGGAACTCCTGAAGCAACTGTCCCTCCTTCCCAGAGACAATTACAACCTCCTCAGCTATATCTGCAGGTCAGTCCTCTGCATAAAGTATAAATGACTCAGGTTTGGTGTTGGTGAGTAGAAATATGATCCCAAAGGCTGAGGCTGACTCCTCTAGTGGGAGCCCTCTTAAGCCATGTTTTGGTTCCCCTCGAGGCACCAGATCCCAACTTTTGTAAAGGGAGAATTTCAGCCATAGGGATAAACACCTTGATGATGTCTGAGCATAAATACCTACCCAAAAACTCACTTATGAATCCCTGAGAATTAAAATCAAGTGTAGTTTTTCTAGACAAAGCCTTGTGCAACAAAACTGTTGGGTTTCACCCACTCTGGGTGATTTTTCTCCTGTTATTAATTATTAGATGGGGTTTCCCCTTCCTTTTTGATTTTTTTTTTTTTGGGGTGAGCAGCTCATCACACGGTGGTTTTTCTACTGACACCGATAAGACCCAGCTCCAGTTCGTAGTTATAAGGCAACTATATGTTCCTGTCCTTGGGACTTAGAGGAAGAGCTGGATGGATTAATCAGGATTTTATACCAGTGGGTGTGTAAGGCTTTTTGCAGTCTTTCTCCACTGACTTGAAATATCTGCCCTTGGATTCTGGCAGGTTTCTACATGAAATACAGTTGAACTCTATCATCAACAAGATGAGTGTGGATAACCTGGCAACAGTCATCGGAGTGAACCTCATCAGACCCAAGATAGAGGATCCTGCAATTATTATGAGAGGTAAAAGGGACTCCTGGAATAATTGGCATAGGAGCACCTGATATGCTGAAATACCCAGCTGCATCCACAATCTTGAAATTAAAAATTTTCTAGGGTAGACCCATGGATATAAGCCAGACAAGTGCCTGGGCACAAGTACAGCAGGATAGAGTAAAACCACGTGTTTGTTAGGCTATAAATGTGTTTATGGTGACCAAAAACCCTTAGGAGTTCCTCTGTGTGTTCCCTCCATAGATTTCAAACAATTCAGGAATTTAGTGAAGTCATCTTTCTTTTGCTTAGAGCAGGAAGGTGTAAAATTCTTCTTAGAAAAAACAAAGGAAACTCAAAGACATTACTGCTTAACTGAGCCAACTGTAATCCCGTGGTCAAGGACAGATGCAGCAGAACTAACAGAAGAAATATTTCAAGGCCAAAGATTGCTCTGCTCTACAGACATCACATGCAAATGGTCCAGATATTCATTTGGCTGTTCGTATAACTGATACCTGGAGTTTGCTTGTTGAGCCAAAGCAGCACAATTTGTGGCTTGGTGTGGCTGAGCAGACTCCCATCTTGGTTGCTCCATAGTCTACTCCTACTCTTCTGGGGTGTTATAAAACTCCCTCCATTTATTTGGTTTTATGATCGTGCTCCTTGTCTTCACCTGCACTTCTATGTTCATCTCCATTTTGGACACAAGAAAGACCAACCAGAAAATGCAAGCGTGGGTGGAAGAAAGCCCATCACATTGGGTTTGCTGCTGACAGATCTCTAATTTCTTCCAGGCACGCCACAGATCCAGAAAGTGATGACTGTGATGATAAGTGACCATGCAGACCTCTTTCCCCCATCCAAGGATGTGCCGCCTTCCCTCCCTGCCCACAAAAATGACAAGAAAGCCCCCATCCCGCGCAGCTCCGTGGGCTGGGATGCTGCAGAAGACCCTGCGGTGCCCAGGGCGGAGAGCTTGATCCAAAGGCAAATGGTAGGGCTAGAGCCTCAGAGAAATAATAAAACATAAATTTAATAGATGCATGCTTAATTATTATGGGATCTAACAGGTCAGCGAGACACTAAGAGCAGTCGCTATTAATAGGGTAAAGAGCTGTAACTGTCATCCCTGGAATATCTACATCAGAAAAAAGATGTAGGTAAACTTTCCACTTTCCTGTGGAAAATCTACTGTTCTAGGAAAAATGAAAACTCCTAAAGTTTTTCAGTTAAAGACAGTTCTTGCTGGTGAAATGAAAACATTGAGGATTAAAGGCTTTCCTCAGAAAGAAAGAATCTCTGCAAAAAGTTCTTTTTAATGGAAAACTTGCGGCCATTCCTGTTAGCATGTTAAGATGTGCCTTTTGTAACTATTGCAATGACTGCAGTCGCTGCAACCTGTCTCTGCTCACAAAGCAGGACGAGGCTGTCCTAATGCCATGGGTCTATTTTACAGGGAGATGACCTGAATTCCAGCAGTGCCCCCGGGCCAGCTGCGAGCTCAAGTGCAGCCAGAGAAGATAATGGGTGCAAAGATACACTGGGAATGTGGAAAACACAGTCAAGGAAAAGAACTCAGACCTTACCTAACAGGAGATCTTTCCTGACAGCGGCTTCTCCGGGGGAGAAAGGCAGCAATGACAAAAATGATGTATTTGCCAGTGACTTTTGGAGAAGCTCCCCTGGCAGCAGCATGCGCTCCGTAGTCCCTGACGGACATAAGAGAACATTGTCTCATGATCTTTTTAAGCTGCTCGACCTTCACCGGGCTTCGACCTACGATAACGTTCCTGCCTCCCAGGCGGAAGGTGGGGAAGGCACCGGCCCCAGCCCCAGCCCTTCGAGCAGCAGCTCTGATAAGGAATTTCTACTCTGCCAGAGTCCCAGCCATCAGCCAAAGGAAATAGCCAGTCCCACCAGCAGCCCTGCCGAGGTCTCCAAGCCTGATCAGGAGAGCAGGGAGTTCCTGCAAAACACGATCTTGAAGCTGGAAAAAGAAATGGAGGTACAGAAAAATGACTACGAGGAACAAATTAAAAGGTAACAGGCTGCAGAGTGCTGCTTTCCGGAGAGTATGAAGTCTTCAGATCATGTTATTACAACACTAGTACTGCACAGATTTATTTACTATACCTATACTATATGCATTACTATATACTATATTTATATACTATACTATACAGTGTATAATAGTAATGACTAATGATAAAATACAGTATTATAGCAGGCTATCTAAAGTCAATGCTAACGTGCTGTACTCTCCTGACATAATTGCTAATGTTATAATACTACAATATTAATACCCTATAGTCCTTATTACATCATTGTATGGCACTATAATGTTTCTGCAATAATTACACTGTCATAATTCTTGTTATTACGACAATATTGTATCAGAATACTACCCAGAATTCAGTAGTAGCATTAACTAACATTACTAACATTAACTAACTATTAACTAACATTATTAGTTGTAACCATCAGCGTTACCATAGTTTCACATATCATTATTATATTACTATATATCACGTGTATTGATTTATTGCATCGTGTTATGTGGCCACTGAGGGTCAGGGGATCAGGACAGAACCTCTGGCTTATTTTATTGCTTAACAACACAGAGGGGAGAATCCTTAAGAGCCAAATGATGACTTCCCGGCACTCTTCCGATCCAATCCTTTCACAGTCTGTTTCTCTTTGCAGTCTTGAGAAGGAAAACTACGAAGTCTGGGCCAAAGTGGTGAGGCTGAATCAGGACATTGAGAAGGAGAAGAAGAAATCTGAGGAACTGGAGCTGAAGCTGATGAACGTGGAGCGCTTACGGGAGGACATGGAGAAGAAAAACAAGATGCTTGAGGAGGAGATAAAAAACTTAGCTAAATCCATGAGCAAAACTGATGCCAAAGCCAACTAGGAGAAGACACCCAGCTGTGCACAGACATAAAATGCAGCTGCATGAATCCACAGGAATTGCCGAGCAGGTTCAGAGCCAGGGACTTTTATCGTCCGGTGTTCTGCTACTGACCGTGGGCTGGTTTGGAGGAAGGCGCCCAGAAGGTAGAGGCTGGTTTATGCTCTGAAACAGGAAATTTCAAAAATATTCTTTAGCTTTTTTTGGTGTTTTTTTAACTCCTCTTTCAGCTGCTTAAGTTACCTGTAGAACAGGCCAATACTTGCTGCTCAATCAGAATATCTTGCACTCAGGAGTTCAGGTTAAGGACACAAAATAAAACAGCAAGCATCCCTCCTGCCAGCCAGTTGGCTCCTTGCTGGACATGCCCGCAGTGCTTCTGAGTGGAAGAAAATGTCCTTAAATCCTGGATCTGGGGAGACAAAAAATCCCCGAGGCCTGGGGTGGCACAGCCCGTCATGCAGCGTGCCTGGATGGTGGGCTGCAGATGCTGTCAGCACCGTGGTTGAGATGTTCACAATAACACATACAGTTGATTATTGCTCTCATAGAGCAAGAGAAGCCCAGACAGCCCGTGGTGTCCACTGAGAAGAGGTCTCCTACAGCATCACTCGCTGTGCTGTGCCAGACCCATCAATATCAAGGCTCCAGGTATAAAATCACAATGTCATAAAAACCTCTTTAGTTAAGTGGCTGTTCAGTTATTTTAAATCACCGTTCCTTATAGTTGTGTATACATAAATCCAGCACAGCTGCTGCTGAGGCTTTGGAGAGCTCTTTCACACACCCATACAGGCAGCTCTTTGTGCAGATGGAGTCCATCAGCAACTTTACCTTGTACTGAAAATGGGGCTTCTGCATTTTCCCTGATGGACAGTTTTCAAAGAATAACAGATCTGGACTTATTTACCGCCTCTGGTTTTTTTTTCACCGTTTCATCAGCGTAGAACAGCATTTCCTCGGCCACCTTGGTGGAAACCTGAGTTTGCACCTCAGTGATGATGCTGGGTCTCTCCCTGCCACTTGCTGCCATCAGCATAAAGACTAACTGGACCCCAAGGCCTCATGGTGCCAGTGTGGCTATTTGTAAACTTGTCTGCTTGTTTTCCCACTGCCTGCCAGCAAGTCGCCTTTCCAGCAGTACCGCGATGCTGCTGAAGCTTTTGCTGTAGGAAAGAAAATAACATGACTCTGCAAGGAAACCTTTCACTCCTCATTTATGTTAAGAAGGGGGCACAACAACACACAGCCTCAGCCCAGCCTAGAGCCTTCAAGGGAACACAAAAGGGAAAACCACAGAGATCTGCAGGAGTTTTCAAGCAAGATGTCTAGGACCAAACGTGCACCTCTGTGCCAAGCACGGTGATGTTAACGCAACAACACTGGATTACTGCTACTGAGGACTTGGCTTTGGTGATACAAAAGTTCAGCTCAAGACAGGCTGCAGACCTGCTTGACAGAGCCTGCAGAGAAAAATGAACTGGTGAGAGACAGGGACACAGAGGAAACTATGTGAAAAAAGGGGAGATGGCAGTGGGAAAATGTTATTAGATAATAAAAAATATTGGGTATATAGCACTTGCTGCTACCAGCCTTGCTGGGGGAGGACTTGTCTAGCCCTAAAACTGAGCCCAGGTTCCTTAGTCTCAAACTTAGATTCAGTTTGGTGTATTGAATCCACCTTTGCTCAGCTGTGGATATAACGTACAAGGGAGTGGTTTGTGAAAGTTGAGCTGCATTTAAGAATCAGACCCATAAATAGCTCATTGGCCTATAGATTCTGTCTGCAGGTGGTTTTTCCTTTCCATAGGATCCCCAGAGACTACACAGCTCCTCACTCTCCTGCCCAGAAACCTCCACACCAGGGAATTAAATTTTTCGGGAGGCCTTCATGGGATTACTGCATTGGGCTACTGCAAAATCCCAGTGCCTTCCAGAGGACCCACAGCCAAGGTCCTCTGATCCTGCAATGATCAAATCCGATCAAAGTGTTTCAAATCTGAAACTTGGTAATTTAAAATCTCAGTGACACTCACATAACTCCCTTGCATTGGACCAGCGGGGCTGGACCTGCTGGTGCAGAGCTCCACAGCCCACAGCCTTGCAGAGGGATGGGCATCACAGAGAAGAGCCCCAAGGAGGACAGCGTGGCCTCCACAAGGCTTAGTCACCTTCAAAGTCACTATTCAAACCTCACCCTGCCCATCACCTGCATGTCCCACACAGTAGGCATCCTGAGACGACACATTTCTTGTCTCCCAAAGTCTCTTTCAAGCACCACTAACATCATTAGTGCTGCAAGTCCAAGTTCCCACCACGCACCTGAGGGACCCACATCTTCCCAACACTCAAATCAAGAGGTTTCCAAAGTGCCTGTGAGATGCGTTTTGCCCGCCATCATTTCAGAGCAACTGTTCTCATTCGTGATTCTTTTCTGTGATTTCAGATGACCTTGACAGAGCTGCTTCAGTGTTTATTTAATTTTTTACCTTTGCAAGGAACTCATTACTAATCTGGGCATGAGGCTCAGGAGTCAATTAGGGAGAAATTTCTCCATCGGGTCTAGGAGAAACCTCGTGAACATCTGTGCTGGAAATGCCACACACTCCTCTCTGCAAAGATCAAAAGTGTGAAGAGGCAAATAATTCCTTCACAGCCCGCACTATACTGTAATGACGTGAAAAGTCTTGGCTGAGGCTCAGAAGTCTCTGCGATTAGGACAAGTGCACGTTATTTTAGTATAAACTGCGCATTCCTGCACTTCCGCTGCAGATAGGCAAAACAACCTTTATCAAACCATGACTGTTTCTGAAGATCAGACTAACTTCTTTGAAGATATTCTGCCCATTAAAATTCGGAGTGTTTACAGTGATCATATTTAAAAGATAAGACTTTCCAATAGAGGTCAGGTGGGCTGGAAATTCTTAAGTGCGTGGGGGGAGTGAACAGCCTCAGGGCGCAACACAGGCATCTTAGGAGCTGATATTGCTGTTGGGTGCTGTAAGATAAGGAGGGTTTTCCTTTTTTTAAACGTGAGCTTTTTCCAGAGACAGAAAAGCATGGATCTGCCCAGACGTGTGGAAACTTTGCATTCTCTTCAGCCCTGAGGATATATCCTCTTGGCTCAGCCACGCAAAGCACAGAAACAGACCTAATTTGGGCAATGCCCAAATCCTGCTCTGGATTTAATGCACTTTCAGATCTTCTGTTGGAGACACCAGAACATGAGAGCCCCGAAAACTGACTGATGCACAACCTAAATTTCCTTCCTTCTTCTCTTTTTCCAGTGAAGCTGTGAAGCTTGTTGTGGAAGGAGTAGCAGAGAAAGCCTCTCCTCTTCCTGGAGCAGGGCTTGCCGTTCCTCTGTGCTGCCAAGGGCATTACAAACTCACAGAGGGTTGTTTGGTGACTGCTTTTCAGCTCAGCAGGCTTTAAGCATGGATTCTGGATATCCTAGAAAGTGTGAAACTACTACTATCATATAAAAGTGCAACAGACTGTCTGTCATAGAGAATAAAGAATAAACCCGTAGAAAGATCCCTTTCAACCCTGTCCTTTGGCTTGGAAACTGCCAAAAAGACAGTTTTTCACCCCTCCAACCCTCACGCTGCACATCCAGAGGACAGAAAAGCATCCCCTTCAAGGTGATGGGAGAATGTGTAGGATAACCCACAAAACATACTGAGGATTTTCCTCTCCTTTTAAATGTGATACGGCTTTCCAAATTAGAGCAATTAATACTGCAGGTCTGAATGCATCTAAAACTGTTAAACCATGCATTATGGTGTGAAAATATGACATATGTTAGGATATAATTTCAGTCCTGCTCTCACTGTCTAGCATTCTTTGCGTTAGAGCAAAAAATCTGGTTTACTCTTCTGAGGTATTTACTGCATTTATTTAGGAATTCACATCATCGTATCCAGGCGTTCGGTGGGCGTGAGAGGCAAGAAAGTGAAATTATCTTTCCCACATTATTCTCTTTGGATCCTGAGCCAGTCACACTTATGCTGACCTACCCCCTCATATTTTATCAAAGTTGCATTTTTGGCATGATAGTAACTTTCCTTTTTTAGCCTGGCTACTGCATAAAACAGCAAGTTGCTGTGGGAGGCGAGGTGGACGTGCGGGAAAAGTGTCCAGCCATTATTTTGGATGGCTTATGCAAACAGAAGAAAAGCCGTGAGAACATGTTGTTCTCCCCAGGGATGACAGAGTAATGCAATCTGTCCTTCCTTTACGTGAGAGCTGAAAGATACCCCCAAGCAGGCTGCTTTTAAGAAGAAAAGACTGCCAAATTGCTACTTCATGTATGAATAGCTGTTCACCAAGGTGGGGAGAAAAAAAAGTCCTCAGACTTTCAGCCAAAGGCTCCCTGGAAGCAGTCCCACTGTCCCACTTTCTCTGTGTTTTCCTGCCACCTTGCTGCAGCACAGGGATGCTACGAGGCCAGACCGTCAAACTGGCCTAGGGGAAAAACAACCTGGCAAAAAAGGAGCATCCTGATAAAGCAAGGGCCAACGTGGGGGCAGGAGGAAGCAGCCAGGGCAGCAGGGACAGGAGGTGCCTGAGTAAGCACTCCTTTGGAGAAATGCTTGTCTATTCTAGCACAGAAAACCTGCAAGTTTAGGAATTCTGAGTTATTCAAGCAGGTAAATGCCCTGAGCGCTTGCATGGTGAATACTGCGCAGAGGCTGCAGCTGGGACAGCTTCTTCCTTGCACAATTCACATTGCCAACAGCTCCCTGCATGCATTGTCTCCACCAAGAATAGTTTCCACCCTTCCAGCTGTTTTCCTTTACAAGAGTTTTCTCAGTAGGTAATTCCCAAAAACAGAAGTGCACAGCAGTTAATTGGGAACTTGGTTTCTTAAGAAAAAAGGCTTACAAGTTAAGCAAAATACAGAAACCAGGTGAGTGATATGAATTTGGGTGCAATTTTCCTAACTGTAAGGCTGCGGGGCAGAGCAGAGAGACCTTAGTGGTGCTGCCACTGCAAGACTCCAGGGTGTGCTCAACCTTTAGCAAACATCAGAGAATTTACCAAGCTGAAAAATCTAACCAGCAGAGAGCTCAGCAAGAAGGAAACATCCTGTTTACCCCTTGAGTCCATCACGTAAGGACGCTTCAAAAAAAAGCCATTCACTTTTCATGCATAACCCTGTCCAAAAGGTTCTGCTGTACCCTCATGCCCAGCCAACCCTGCGTGGCAGGGGGCAACGACACTCCCGGTGCCGTCAGCAGCCACTGGTGTAGCTTGTGAAAATTTGTTTTATCACGCGTAAAAACACGATGTGATATTTTGGCCCTCTTAACACAATGTACCGATAACAGGAACTGGGAACAGGGGAATGTTCCTTTAATCTCATCAGCTGGTTAAAATGCTGTTTGCTGCAGCCAGGGAGCTATTTCCAAACGAGTGCATTTTAAAACCAGCCAGCGAGGCAGGGGCCAGGCTTTGACCTCTTATTGAAGAAATGAGGCTAAGCATCAGCTTGGCATCTGCTTTCTGAGCATGTGAGAGGTAAATTTTTCCTTTCCCCGGCAGCGTTGCCTTGTTTCCTTCCTCAGTCCCCTGATAAGGACCAGCACAGGCTGCCATCCACCTGGAGGGGCTACCCTTGCACTCTGCACACTCAGGATGAGGTCCACACTCGATCCCTGGGGCCAGCACAGGTTTTGAGGCTTTTCCTTGACACCTTTACCCTGTGTGTCCCTTCCTGGGGCTCAGAGGATGGATTTTCTAATGCTGCCAATTGTTCCCTTTGCATGCATCCACCTTTCTGATGCTGCAAAAAATCCGGTGCTGATGTTAAATGCTGAACTCTATGGAAATGCCAACCCAGGAGGAGTCAGGAAGTCAGCCAAGCACCCCAAGGACAGTTGTCCCCAACACAACAGCTACAGGCAGCGCCCAGGAGTCAAAGGTCAAATGTCCACTGGAAACTGGAGTGTTGTCACACCCTGGGGAAAGGGTGTTTCCACTGGGGGAGTGGGAGCACCCTGTTCCCTCGCTACCTTCCTCCTATCCAGTGTAAAGAAGGCTGTGTAAAGAATTCTGAAATGGGGATAAATCACATTTACAGTTTGCAGAAGACCTGGGATACAGGTTTAGAAACTCGTTAGCTCCATGAGAGCGGATCTTTCCCCTAGCTGGCAGTGGAAGGGCATTGGCTTAGGGTCAAGGATAGCACAAGAAGTTATGGAAAAGCAACAGCAGATTAAATTGCTGTCATCCACTCTGACCCGCTTCTGCTCAGTCAAATATAAAGCCTCACTGATAATGGCAAGCAGGATGGCTTTTAAAAATAAAATTGCAGCAGAGTCTTTCTTCCATTTTGTAAGGCTGTTAAGAAATCACATGCACAAACACCAGCCAGGGCAAAGAACCCTGGAAACCCATTGCAACGTGGAGAGGAAGCTTTAATGTGGTTTACATCTATAGTGGCTTTTTAGGACACTGGCGCAGGGCTCAGACAGAGTGCTTTTTGCTTGACCTGCCCTATGTCTTAGCTCCTCATCCTCTTCTGGCTTCAACACCAGCAAGGAGCCCGTTGCCCATGAAGGTGAGCCTGCACCAGCGCAAGCCTTGCAGTGCCTTGGCCAGTCAAGGCAAAGGAATTTGCAGCAGAGTGCTCAGCACTGACCGTTCAAGCCAAACTAATTAGGTCTTCTGTCCCTGTGAAAGTCAAGCCACTGAGGTCACAAATTTTTGCTCTCCAAAACTCAACACAAAAGTAATGAAGCCTTCGAAAATGTTTGCAGAGCACATATGAAGCAGAGCCAGACAACGACTTGGGAGTTCTGAATCCCAATATACTCTATAAATGTTGGTGATAACAATTAGATCACCTGGCTTGCCAGGTAACCCTTCCTTTTATTAACTTTAGGCTAGAGGTTTTAGGCCAGAACTGTTGACAACGTTGGTGCCAGTGGTGAAGACAATGGTTTCTTCCCTGAGAAGAAGGATGCAAGACTGAGAGAATGATGCAAAAGTGGGATGGTTATTGATAGAACAGCTGAGACCAGATACAGGGGTGCAATTCATTTGTTCACAGAGGCACTATTGTTTCCCAGTGACTACCCAGTCCCTGGAAGGCTGCTGTGCTCCCGTGTGTGCGCCGACCGCAGCGTGCAGCACGGTCTGGCTTAGCCAACCGCTCTGTCTCGTAAGTTACTCCTTTCTCTTGCAGTAAGTGCAGGGGTTAATGCAACTCTGGGGAGCTCACTGAGGCCCTTGTCTAAATTGTTTGCCTGTCCTGGAGCTCATTAGTGTTGCATGCAGTCCCTGAACAGTGTCATGGAGGAACGTGTGTGGCAGCCCCTGTCAGGAAGGACGCATGCCCCATGAAGCATGGCCTCCTCCCTCTGCCATTAGCTCGCTGCTCAGGGCATGTTGCTTATCTCTAATGCGCTAATTAGGGTGGACAGAGGAAGCACAAGACATGCAATCAATATTATTGGGCCAGCTTTGCAGCTGGTGTAAGTTGTCGATTGGCAAAGGAGTGCAAAAGAATGAGAAGCTATGCGAGCTAGAGAAATTCCAAGGGAAAAGGAGGGAGTTCAGCAAGGAAAGCAACTGTGGTTGAGCTTGTCCCTGCTTTCCCTGCAAGAGTGACTTCAAAATTGGTAGAAAGCTGTAAGAGGAATTTTGGATAGCAGGTTGTATTTGCATGATGTCACACTATTTTGTATCTATCTCAGCAGCAACCAACTACTGTAAGCCAAAATCAAATTGCTTAAACTGTTTCGAACCGTGGATCAGCCCATTAGTCTCCTAACTGTGTGGGTCTCAGTTTGTCGTGGATCCCCACTCTCATTTTAACCCATGGGGGGAATTCATAATGCATATCTGATGAAGAGCAAACCACAGTAAGCAGTAAGTGGCGAACGGTTATGCCAGCTACCAGTACTTGTAGAAATGGTAAAAGGGCTCATTTTTGCTACAGTAAGATATTTGCTCTGCCTACAGTTCAGCTGGCTTATGTTTCAGTCTGTAGGCTTCTCTGTATCAGTATTTTGAGCTGGGCATCTGAAATCTGGTAATGATAAAGGCAAATAGAGCACGTTCAGTATTGTAGGATAAGGTGTTTTGCTTTCCCACTCTCCCAAAGCTTTGCATTTCAACTTTGCCTGATTAGGCAGCAGTGACAGCTCAGGAAATGGATTCCACCAAATCTCACAACAACTGATCTAAAATGCTCTAATCTCTGGAGAGATAAGGGGTTGCTACAGCAAAGCCAACATAAACCTGAGAGCTATGGAAGGTTGGACTGTTGTTTAGCCGTTGTTGCTAGTTAGCTACTGTACTTGATTTCAGAGGCCACCCTGTATTTAAACTTTCTCACTTAACTCGACACATATCTTTTCAACACCATCTGAAGCTCACATCCTGGATAGCCTCAGCCGCACGGAGCTGAAGGACATTGTTTGGGGAGCTCTAGCACTGCAGTGTGCATCTCCTCATCCTAAAGTCACTGCAGATAACGACAGGCAGCAGCTTCCATGAAATATAGTTACGCTAATGTTGAATTAATGGTACCGCAGCTGCCCGTTTACAATAAAATACAGCGTATTGTCTTTGTTGGCCGTATCTTGGGCCATCACAGAAAATGTAGTATTTGGAGCTAGGAAAAAACCCACCCTCTTTTCAGGAAGTATCGCTCTATGACACGGAAATCCATTCCTCTCGTATCATTTCCTTTATTGCAGCCATGCTGATTGCTTTTATCCCTCATATTTCCTTTGTTTACATAAAAAATGCAATCAAAGGTCCCGCTAAGCCCTTGAAATGCTGAGAAGGGGCTTCATCGATTTGTGCTGTGAACAGAATCACATTGGGCACGAATCCAACAGCGTAAAACAAGTAAGCAAACTTCTTATTGCCAATGTAAGCCCATTTGCCCTGAGCTGGATATATTGCAGTATATATGTTAGCAGTACTCTTCTATATTTCATGGCATTATTTGCTCTAAAAAGTAACTCAGTTTGCTGGAGTAATGCAGCCATATCCTAATGAGTTTTGCCAGCAATGCTGTGTGGTGAGACAGGGTTGGAAGCAGAAATTTTCACAGCTAATTGCTAGCTGAAATTCTGCTCTTATTGACATCTGAAGAAACTTGAGGGGCAGTAGAGTAAATTGGCATTTACTAGCATGCATCTGAAAGCAAATGCGCTCAGTTGCTGCAGGAGATGTCACCAAGGCAGAGCTGGACCCCCTTCCACTGTTCATCTTCCTGACATGGGTATCAAAAGGTGGACTTTTCCTTCCCCTTTTCTCTGGGAAAAGAAGCAGTAATACTAACGGCTGCTCCTTCTACTGCTTTCAACAGCCTTGCATTTCCCCAGCGAGCTGCCCCTCCGGGAAAGGGGCAGACACGCTACATGCCTTGAGTCCCGCTCCCCAGGGAACGGCTTGCAGAGACATGGCCTGACAAAAAGCGTATCTTGCCTGCGCGAAAGCGGATGGAGAGTGATAAAGGGGTGAAGGAGAGCAGGGCAGGGACGAAGGGGGGAAGGAGAGTGAGACAAGATGCCTAGCAGCCAGATTTGTTCCCAAAACGTGCCCAGGTCATGTGTCTGAGGTCATTTGGAAGCCTGTGCCTGTAGTGGGCAGTGCAAATGCGATGATAAGTCTGATAAACCTGACTGCCCTTTTGAAATTACTGGCTTTATGGCTTATAGAAAGAGAGTTTGGTTTTGATTTTTTAATGGATGCCTCTATTTCAGAGGGCTTGTAGTGCAAAACTTGGCATTTTCTTCTTCTTACTGAGAAAATGCTTTTAAAGAAGTTCATTTGCACAGCAGTAGGTTTGACAGTCTGTTTTCATTAGAAAATGTCCAGGGGTGCTAGGCCATAAACTCAGGTCCTTTTTGGGTTACAGCTGTGCCAACTACATGTGTGACCAGATCGGGCCAGCTAAACTGGCTTAACAACAGGTTGTCACAAACCTGCCTCATTTTGTCCGGAGGATGTTCAGGACAGTTGCATTTGCGGTGGCTTTCATCTATTGTCATTTAGGCATCTAAACTCTAGAAATTCAAGTGCATATGTGTTTGTTGTCCCTTTACTTGCAGGTAAGAGAAAGGGGAATTGCCCCACGCTGCCTCTCCTTATCTGGTGTCAGTGCCAGAAACAGCCTGGGTGAATTCTATGCCATGTCAAGTATCTTGGCCTCAAATGTGTCCCTTTTCACACCCAGGGAAATCGTACCATTACCCTGTGTGGGTCAATACAGGAGAAAAAACACAGTATTTCTCCCTTAGACTTCAAAGCAGGAATTTAGAGTAAGACACGGGTCACATTTTGTGGCTGGTTTCTGCTTCCTGCAACATAGGCACGTCCCTGACCACTCTTCACTCCCGACATTGCCTGTGCTAGAAATACACAGCTGTGGTCAAAATGCCTAGTCCCAGCACTAATATTCAACAATAATACACTCCATATAATAAACCTCTTCTTCCAAGAGGTGCTGATAAGAATTTCCATTTTTAGTCAAGGGCAAACGAACCATTCAGCCTTTATTTGTTGCTGTTGCAATTGAAGAAGGAGCAGAAGCTAATTTTTAAACTTTTCCTGTAAATAGTGCATTAATGAAGACAGATGGGTCAGCAGTATAAACAAAAACTCTATCTTGAGCTAGTTTTGTTCTGGCTTTGTTTCCCAATATAGTAAGCAAATCACCACCACCCCAGTTCCCATCCTATTAACAGTGTTTGCACTCCAAATGTTGAACTGGGTTATAAGGAAGTTTAAATTAACACTGGGCTGTAGTTTTTCAAATGCTTGAAGCAGATGTTCAAGTGCCAGGAAATCTTCCTCTCTTTTTTTTTCCCCCTAAAAAGTCATAGATTTTGCTGGGATTTGGCTCAGTGTGTTTCACAGAAAATACTTAACTGAACCTCTCCCATTGTGCTGTAGGTAAGTCAGGACCAAACTGCCCATGGCTGTTAAAAACTGCAGGATCCTTTGATATTTCTAGACTGCAGGAGGTTCTGGTTTGCTGAGCTCTCCGAGCAGTGTAGGAAGACCAGTGCAGCAGTTGGAGCTTGGGAGAAGAAGATGGGCAGAGGCTTTGGCTGCTGCTTTGGACGATGGTTGCTTTGGGAGATGATTTTTCCTAAGTGACCTCAGTTTTGGGGAGGCTGATCCCTAGGCCTTTATCTCCAGAGTTGCTGCTCACCCGGCAAGGCCCACTGCCTTTGGAAAGAGCTATGTGTCCACAATATTCATGAACATTTGTTTTTCCCAAAGACTGACATTTGGGCACCTCCAAATGGGAGCAGCATGAGCCAGCACCAGGCACTGCTCAGAAGATGGGGTGCCCTGCTGTCCTGCCAAAACAGCGTGGGGCTCTGCCCCTTCTCCCCAGGCTCCACAGACCACCCCAAACAGCCAGTCTGCCCAGAGCAAGGGGGCTGGCAGGGCTGGGGCAGCGGGGGCAGAAAAAGCCATGTTGAGCTGTCAAGCTTCAATGCTCAAAAAGCTGGGATTCTGTATCTTCAATCAGCTACGCAGGACACTGCAGAGTGAGCCTGGACCCCAGGGATCACACCCAAGAAAGGGGTAATGCAAGAAAGCTTTGGGGAAAAATCTATTCAAGGAATTTTAGTCCACATGCACAGAGCTAAGAGATAGGGATCATTTAAGGGAACCTCAAACTTCCAAGTGCTTTGTAAAATCTGGCATTGGTGGAGAGTGTTTGCACAGGAGACACAGCTGTCATGATTTCTTCAAAGGCCAAGAAATGAGTAAGATGTCTTGAGTTCAAGCTCTTCTGGAGGTATTGTGTGTGTCGACTGAAGAGCAGCAATCCAAGACCAAAGCTCTTCCCTCAACTCCCTCGCTGATATGTTATCCAGGCTCTTCCTCTCTTCGTATCGTTTCTGCTCCCAGCCCTTTGCCTGTCCCATCTATTTAGACTGCAAGCACTGCCTGTCATTTCATACAGTATCCAGAAAAAAGGGGCTTCACATCTGCTTACGCTTTCTTATACATATTCAGTTAGAAACAGAGGAAAGCAAAAATCCAACTGATACTGATGATTTCAGTGAGACAGCGTTGCTGCCTCCTCTAGTTGCATGCAATAATTCAGAAATGGATGGATGGATGAATGGATGGGTGGACGGACGGATGGATACTTCCAATCTGAAGCTGTATTTTTCCAAACATTTCTAAAATTGGTTTGCACTTTAAAGATTTAAGTCAAGCATCTATTAGCATGTTGACATAAAATAGATCAGAAAGGAAAGGAAAATCAATGCACACTACTATTTAATGTGAAAAATTAATTATTTTAGAAACAGAAGCACTCACAGTACTAATGTGGATGGATGGAAGGAAGGAGGAATGAAGGAAGGAGTAAAGAAACAAAGAAAATGGAAACATGCAGTGGAATATGTTTTCAGGGACTTGTCGCTGACATTACCAGCACTTACAGCTTGGTAGCACTGGCTCTCGTCATGCACTCACCATATTATTTGTGAGTGTCGTATCGATACGGACAGGTGCACTTAAAGCCACGCACTTCTGAGTTTGCAGAAACAACCTTACTTTGCTACTTAGGGAAAGCTCTTCATAAAATAACTGCCCCCATTTTTTTTTTTTTTTGGTGTTATTTTGCCTGATCTCTGCCATCTAACTGCATGAACACCCAGCATAATTATATTCAAAGGTAAGGTAAGGTTTTGCTCATAAAGCAGGCATGCAATCCTAACTGACACACGCTAATAAATGAAATACCATTCTCAATAGTTCTAACCTCAGGTTATGAACTGCATAAGTGCAGCTGAAGGATTCAAGAGATGCTCAGTTTTCTCCCAAAATAGCACAATAGGATACATTTAATGCTTTACAGTTTTTCACCACAAACTCTGGCTGAAATCCTCTTCAATCATCAGTACAGTAAATTAATACAGTTACTAATATCAAAAGGCTGGCTGGCCCCTAATTCTAAAAAGCTATCGTTGGTATTTTTAGTGATCTTGTAAAAATACACACATGCAGGTTTAGTTACTGATAAAATTACATGCCTACTTGTGTTTGCATTGTACTGTAATACACTGTATGCTATCTGCTCTATTACAACAAATCTCTGGCAGTAAGAGAGTGCGAAGGCAGCCACTCTGCTTTGGTACGTGGTCACTTGAAAATGTATGGTGATTATGGGTGATTACAGTGGGCTACTTAATATTTTTAAGGGACAGGTTGCCCTACGTGCTCTTCAGAAATGTTGGTACTGTTCAGTAAAGGACAGCAGTGCAAAAAGCACGCTGGTCAGATCACGGCCACAGGAACAGTTGCAGAAAAGAGATGATAAAAGCAAATGTGAGATTATCTCCCTAATGCTGGATTATCACTCCTAACAAGGTGAATGGTTTGTCCTGGCAAATGGCTTCATAAGAATTGTGGATAGTTTTGAAAGGATCTGTGCAGTCACACTTCAACCGTTGGCTGCTGCAGTTCATGTCAGCAGAGCAAAATATCACACCTCTTACGAATTCTTTTAGCATGCCATTAACCACAGTCTGAGACTGCAGCGTAGCTCAGAGTAAAAGTCTGTGCGCGGTGTCAGTCACTCGCAGGGTGAGAGCTGTAGCAGGCATTAAGCAATACAGCCCGTGGGGCAGCCCACTATCTGGAAACACGCAGCACGAGTGGAGGCTGTGTAATTCTACAATAAACTACACAGCTGACCACTTAAAGCAATGATACCCCTGCAAGAGTAGTTATACGTTGAACAAGACCATACGTGCTCCAGAATGCCATTTAAATCACTGCAGTAAGTGAACAGTTCTGTAAGCAAGGGAAAGAAGTGTGCTATATGGTATTTACAAATATCTAGGGGAGAAAAAATATCAGCTACCCCAACCTCTGTGCAGCACAACTCAACAGAGAGATTCTATGTAAAATAGGATCGGTACAAGGTTTTATCCGAGTGGGATTACACACAAGCACAAAAATAAAACATTCTGTATTCTACATTATATTACAAAGGCAGGCAGTCAATAAATAGGTCAATAAATTATGGGAAGCACAGAAGAGTATGTGTGAAAACAGGTGAAACTGGTTTTAGTCTGATAAAGTCTTTTATGTTCTTTCCCATGAAGTGTTAGAGTGATTCTTTCAAAGACCCTTATCACTTCTAGGGAAGATAACTTTCCCTTAAAAGTGTAAAACGGATGCAGGGACAGTACAGTAGGCTCTGGTACAGGCTAAAAGAGTCAACGTCACTTACACTTTCCCAAGAATCTGACAAATTTGCAGCTTAGTATAAATAAAGTGACGGGTCTATTGTTTCTCAGCTCCGACACCTTCTTATCATTACGATTTGTTGCAGAAGAGTGGCGGAAACATGGCATGTGACTCCATCATATATAGTTTAAGTGGGGGGGCAATATCTTTATGAATTGACAGCTTCAGCACATACATAAAGGAAAGATCCTCTCTATCTAGCTGGCACGAAGGGGTTTCCTTTTCTGTCTAGCTCTATGCAGACTAAATGCAATACTACCACTTGGCCATTTGAGCTGGATTACATAGCTGTATTGTACGCAACTTACTGGACTGGGTAGGGGGACTAGTTTCTTAGCTGGTATAAAGTGGTACAATTTCAAGGATTCAGGAAATTTACTCCACTTATTTTTGCCACCTTGAGCTCTGGCCCTTGAGAGACAACATACAGCCAGTGCAACAGACTAGCGCTGCTTTACATGGGGTACTTTTGTAATAAACACGCCCAGGGGGAATTTCTTGCCATTGCACGTCAGAGCGCTGCACAAGCCTGGCATTGCTCCTGGGCCCATCGCTTTACTAAGAAAGATGGGAAAGAGAATGGTTCCCTTCCGCTCCAGGTGCCAAACCATTCCTGCCAGTTACCTTTAACTGAGACAGGGAAATATTAAAGAAAGGATTAAGAAAAAAGGAAAAAAGTCTAACACCTTGTTGCGTCTTAGTGATTTAGGAGCCTGAGAATTATCAGGACTTAAGATCTACAGAGATAAGTTTAAAAACATTAATCTGAGCATGTATAAAGACTTTACACAAAACTAAGCAATCTAGGTGTGTATTGCTCATAGTTCATCTATCTTTAGTAGCTCTAGAAATCCCTATAGATGCCAATCAACATTTATAATGTACAAAAATATGCCTTTATTTCTGTGAATTTGAATGTGACCCCTTGGCATGAAGAGCCTTCCCAAATAATCCAGTGATCTGCTCTATGCCCTGATAGGAAGAAAGACTCGGTCATAATTTGGACAGCAAAGAACAGCAAGAAGCAAGCAATGGAACAAAATATACATTCCCTACAGTCGTATGACTTGCCCATTCCCCATAACAGGAAACATACAATTATCTGTACATGCCTTATTAAATAACCTTATTAAATAGGAAATCTGAAATGTACAAATTTACAGATTGGATCATTAAATACTTCCCCTGTGCACTCCCCTGTGCATGCATTCCCTGCTACTATCTGCAGCCACACTCTGATACCACCATGCCTTCGTATTTGAACTTGTAGGTGACCACCCCTGCATCTAAGTAGAGAATAGAGATGGGATCGAGTTTGGTGGGCACACAGCAAGCCTTGGAGGCTTTCTGGGGATTCTTCAGGTGAACCAAAGTCTGGACAATGGCATGTTTCGTTGGTGTGACATGCTCTGTTAAAGGGTAGGCGCACACTCCGTGGCACTCATAAGCTTCATATCCCGCTGGGGCGATGATCCAGGAATCCCAGCCAATCTCCTTGAAATCTATGTAGAGTGGAGTCTTTTTGCAGTAGTTTCCTTTTGCGTTCCTCCGGATTCGGGCAGTAGAGTCGTAAATTATGTTGGAACGCATCTGGAGCAGTGCCTCCTCACCAGGCTGGCCGTGGAAATTGCCAACCTCCAGGTTCTCCAAGTCCAGCAGCTGCTCATGGTCTATCATTTCGTTCAGCTCTTGCTTCTCCTCTTTTTTGTCATTGCTTTGGTCATCAGAGAACACAATCAACAGGGGCACGTGCTTAGCCTCAGAGTTGATGTCAATATCGAGTTTCCCCTCTCCGTTCTGCTCCTCCCCTTCCCTGCTCTCTATATGAACTTCCAGCCGGTGTGTGGTCAGCCCTGCCCTTCGCCAACGCCTGATGGCTTCAGTGACTTCAAAGCTCTCCCACTCACTGCTCGTGCCATAGATGTGCCTGGATGCCAGTGCCACTGTCTTTCTCTCTTCTCCTACTCCCATATGGTCATTTTCCAGCACTTCAAAAATGGTGACCTTCCGGTCAAGCCCATCGTAGAGCATTTGGTCCTGCTCCACCAAGGTGTAGAGCCTCAGCTCTGCCATGGTGATTTCTTCATGGTGAGGGATGGAAACATTGAATAGAAGAGGGTATTTCCGAATTCCTGTAACACCAATAGGGTGGGAAGCCAAGTCTGGAAATGACAAAGATCAAATATTTTAGAAGGGTCAATACATCCAGCAACACACGCAACAAAGTTCATCTGACATGTTTTGCATTGCTTGGTTTCAGTTGAACGGTTCTGGTAGAGTGTTTTTGCATCATTTCACAAAACTGTACTTGTAAAAAAGGCTGACTTTATTTTAGATGTCTAAGGACAGCAAGATCCCAGACACGATAAAGACCGTAAACCTGGATTCATAGATTCTCCTTCTATCCCCATGCCTTCCAGGGACTTCCTTGTCACCTGGAAGGATGACATATTAAAAATGTGTTGCCTAATACTGAAATGAAATCAGATCTAGGTTGCTGCACAGCAACTATTTAAGAAATGAGGGAAAACATTCATCAGTGCAGGAGAGGAAGGGAAAGAAGGACATGTCACCAGAGTGAACATGGGACAGACAACATAGAAGCTGCATATGCAAGACCAGCAGGCTGTATCTGTGTCTGCTGAGCATTTCTGTGCTAGCGAGTATCCCCTTCGGCTGAAACATCCCTCAGAAACTGAAAGGGCCAAGCACTCAGGGAGGAAAAGTTGCTTCAGAAGATGTAAAGGCTCCTGGTTAGGAAGAGCAGGCAGTGAACCTCTAGCGTGAACCGTCAGTCAACAGAAATCCTGCCACAGACTCAATGGGCTTCAAGTGAGCAGTCAAACAGCTGTACTCAGCCAGGCACTTTTGGCAGCTTTAGTTAATAAAACATATAAGAAGTACATAATATCTGCTTGTCAGTCAGGCTGTCTGTCCTATCTGCGTTGTTTGTTTATACACAGGCAATATGCATTTCTTCACACAATGCAGGAATCTTAGCTAATGATTGTGTATTTGTTGCTGAATTACTGTGCTGTCTACTTGGAACTCAGAAGACAGATTAGGACATAGGGACTACGGGTAACGTTTCTGCAAAAGCAAACTACTTGCGACCTATTACTATCTTCATCTCTGACTTCTCCAATTTTGATATGTTTGTAGAAAAATGACACTGATAAAGTTGCAAATATTGGCCATGCTCCATCAGTGCAAGTTAACTTAAGCACATGACTTGTCCTACTTAATTTCAGTTTTGAGGCACCTGCCCTTTTCTTTTGATTTTCCATTATGCACTTTCATCTGTTCATAAATTAAAAAAAAAAAAAAAAAAAAGAAGGGTGATTCTGCTTGCATTTCCCTACCTGTCAATTGATAAAGGTGGGAGCTTTTTGCTCTGCACAATGGCAGGGTAGGAGCAGGCTGTGAGCTGAAAGACAATGCTATTCAAGCTTAGCTATAATCCCCATACTGGAAGTAATCTTTGGGATTTCCTAGACCTTGATATGCTAAAGCAAGTCTGCAGTGATTACATATAGTGACAGGATGGAGAAATGCCACCTGACCATAAGGAAGATGAGCACAAGTAATTCACCAGGAGGCAGGGGAAGGCCACACCATAGGTAAGAAGCTGTGTGAGCGCTAGCAGGGCATGAGAAGTATTCATTTCCAAGTCAGGATGTGGCTTCACGCTTTAGTTAGAAAGTCCATAAGTTACCAGTACATCCCTAGCTTCGTCAGGAGTGGAGATCTAGAGTCCATAGGAAGAATTTCCTTTAAGACCTTTATTCAAGTTTTAAGAACTGATTACAGTCCCATTTATAATGGGGATGTCACAGTCCATGGGTTAAAACAAAGAGCTAATTCCAGCCATGCAGCACATTATATTTCTATAATGTTCTTATAGCAAATTTAATAAAGGATTTAATGGATAATAATGAAACTACCATTACTGCCAAGTTTCAGTAGGCAGGTGAACAAAAAAGTTACATGGTATGATCTGTTTCCACTGTCCTGGTCATTGCAAGTAATTAATTTCTCTATCAAAAGAGCTCTTCAGCATGAAATGGATGGTTCTTAGTTATACAGACTTCCAAGACACATAACAAACATTAATTGCATGGTCCTCTAACTGCACGTGTTTATGAAGCCATCTTAACGTCAGCAGTCTCACTTTGTGTCTTGCTGGTTTGGACTGGAAGAGGTGAGAGAAATACTGAAATGACAGAAAGTTAAGCCAAGTTTACCCCAACTGGTGCAGAACTTCGGCAGTGATGAAACAGGTATCAAATGCCCTAGCTACAGAGAGGCACAGAACTGCCAACCACTACATGTATTACTGACAAAAGATCAGCCTGTACCATTTGCAATGCTGCAAACCTGAAAGAATTTTGGTTTTGCCAGTGAAATGACTTCAGATTTACATCACTCAACCACACAGTATTTTATTCGTTAGCACATTGTACTTGGCAACTTTTATCCCATTTATTTTTTCAGAATAGTGCAAAATGAGAAAAGAGCAACACACATTCCTGCATATGTCTTCATTTATGCTGATGAGCACTGACAGGCATGGCTGTTCACCAGTGGGTGCAACTAGCTTGCCATCAATCCTTCAATAAATTTCTCCACACTGGAGACAAGAATACATAAAGAAGATTTAAACCCCAGTGTAGTGCCTCTTCAAACCAGAAGCATGTTGCTGGTAAAGAGTGCCCAGGCCTGGCAGGAGGACAGAGCAAAACAGAGCTTTCGGATTCTCTCCTTGCATCTGTGTTGCAAAACTGAAATGACTTGTACGTAGCCTCTTATAGTTCATCCCTTTGAAATTGCAAATGTTAGAAAAAAGCAATAATAACTTCTATACTTCATTAATTAGACTAACAAAGGATGAGGGAAGCCCCATGGCAGTTTGAATAGTTGCACGTACCCCTGAGTAGTTAAAACAAATCAAAGCACTTGTATTTGCCAAGTGGAGGAATCGGTATTTGGAAATGATAAGTTGAAAAACATTTTTAACATAAAACCTGTACTGGCACAAATAGGTATTGAGAAACTATTGAATGTTAGCACTGAAACATCTTCTCCTTGTTGATCTGAGAGGAAATGCTGAAGTGGAAACATATAGGGAAACTACCTACGGTCACAATTAGGCTTCTTCAGGTTGTTTTTTTTTTTTTAAATAGGAAATATTCTAGTACTCCAAAGTAGAACCAAAAGGTTACCCAAAATTCTGCTTTGCTATGTATTTGCTGGACTTATGCGCAGATGCCAAAGGAAGAAAACATTACTAATCCCATAAGGATCAATAGTGAGAGGATATTAACAGAAAGCCGTATTTGGTTAAGCTCATAATAGGAAAATACTGCACCTTTGAACAGTGTGCAAAAAAATTTCTTGCATTAATTTCAAATATTACTGAAGGAATCCATTTGAAAAATCAATCAGGTAATTGCAAATGATGTGTGTCATTATGGGATAATGAAAATGATGCACCCAAGTTATACTTGGTGCTGTCCAAACATTAAAGAAACATTTTCTTCCCCAAAAATCTTACAGTCTCAAAAGCAAAGGACAAGGGATCTCCTCACAAGAAGTGGGATGTGGGTAACCCTGGTACAAGCAGCGTTAGCTGCCTGTTTCCAACGCCATCCTCACTGAAAGGCCCTTTTCCCCCCTAGTGTGGTTCATGCTCCATGCCGGCTAAATATATTTCATGCTGACTATAAAGATGCTCATCTCTATTTACTTCTCCTACAGATGCGCATATCTTACCTTCATTTTTGAAGCTCCTAATAATATTTGCAGATGGCATAGATGTCCTATCAGTGGCAAACCTGTTGTACAGCTCTAGCATGTACTCTGGTGGATCCACCTTGGCCGCTTCATGCAGCGGAATGTCAGAGAGGTTCAACGTCTTCAAAAACTCGTTTTTCATATTCTGAAGCAGCGTATTGAAATCAACACCATCCTGCTCGGAGAGAATCTCATCGAAAAGAGGCACGTCTTCCTCCAAGGAAGAGTGCTCCAAGCTCAGGATGGGACTGCAAGTGGCAAGGTGAACTAAGAGACAGAAGACAGCCCACAGCTGGACGACTACAGAATCCATGACTTCGCCCTAGCCTCCAACCTCACTCAACAAGCTCTAGCTCTCGTGTGGGCTAAGTGGCGGTTTTATCCCCTGGGTTGTACGCGGCTTGTGTCACAGAGAGATGACAAGTTTGGAAGCTCTTGTTTTGAAACTTGTGATCCGTCCTGTCTGTCTCCCCCTTCCCCCTCCCCAAAACCAGGTCTCAGTAATTGGATATGGCTTGCTCTCTTTTACGGTCGCCTTGCCTCTCTTATCTCATGTAGTGTAAGCTGTTCACCAGATTTGTTGCTATCTCGCCCCTTTCTCTTAATGAGCGTTTTGTAAACATTCTGCGCTAGGACACTTGGAGATAGGACAAGTTTCTCCTCAGAGAGGAACTGCCCTTTCTTTCTGCCTCCTGGTAGCTGACTTCCTTTGCCGTGTGTGAACAACTTTCATCCACTCAGATTTCAAGCTAACATGTAAATTCTACAGAGCGTCTGTCCAAATCCATCAGTTTCACACCAAGGGCAAAGAATAGCCCCTTTAAGGTAACAACTCTGCCTTTTTCAAAACGACTTTAGAGTTAAGTCTTTACGTTACTCTTACAAAGGAACTTATTTGGGAAAAGGCCCATTCTTCTGTGCTCATAGAGCACAAAGCACAGGAGAGGAGCTCTAGGTACTACACACTGCTGGAGTCACAAGGCCCTGAATGCAGAGGAGCAAATGATGAGTGAGGAGAATTTCTCCCATCACAACTATAAAGCTGTGCTTTTTAAGGGCTCTGCTGGAAAGCGCGCTTTGAAGAGAGATCAAATGTGAGCCAGAGAGCGTGGCTTGTAAAGCTGGGCCTCGATTTTTATTTATGCCGGCACCGTACACCTGCATTCGTACCACACAGTTTGTGATAAAGGACAACTTTTTTTTTTATCCTCCCAGTGCTTATTTTCACTATAAACCGCTCTTTCCTGATTTAAACTTTAACACTAGCTGAATGCTAGCACTCAGTGCTGCCTACCATATAAACGCTCAGAAACAGAGAGAGAGGACTGGAATATTTGCAAATGGTTCAGAAAATCTTTCCATCCTTCTTTATGTTATATATGTGATTTTTCAGGTTACAGTTATTCTTGCTCTAGTCACAGCACTGCCAAGAGGCTGTCTAAAAATTACTGAAAACCACAAAGGCCAACAGACTACTCTGACTTCACCTTTGCATCAATTCAAATATCTCAGAGGCACAATGTGTGGAATATGGAAATGATATTGCCAAAAAAATGTGCTAAAATTATTCAGCGGCCCTTTTTGCTTTAGGGTTCAAATTTCAACAAAATGTGAGCATTGTGCAGGCAAAAATTGGTCCAGTTCTTATACAGCATTGTCCACTCAAATCTCATTGTTCTTCACAGACTTTTTCAAAGTGCCCTTCTTTTGGCAACAGGGCCAGAGCTCGGCACCTGTGCCCAAGTGGTTCAGTGCTCAAGGTAAAGAGGCAATTTTCATGACTGCTGCATTTTCTCCTTGCAAGCACTAAGAACTTTACCCAAAGATTAAACCACCACTGACCTGCTGAGTTTTCTGGACTCTGCTTTTTTATTATGGGTAAGCACATCCACTGCTTTGTTACCTCATCTCCACAACTTTCTTCCCTCTTCAATAGCCCAAATCTATCACTGGCACAAATGGCCACAACTGCAACTGACTTAATCAGAATGATACTCAAGCCATGCCTGTTTTATATTCATCCTCTACCTTTTTTCATAAATACCAGTATCTTTGTGAAAATGTGCAGTATTGATGTCATGGAGCCAGACTTCAGCATGGCCTTTTAACCTCATTTTATTCAATTTTTCTTCTTCTAAACATGGGAAGCTTGACAATAAAAGCTAAATACATTATCAAGGTCCCTGTTATTGCTACACTACATTAGAAGTAGATATTTGAGCTTAGGAAGATTCATTTAGATCTCATTGTGGAGATCTGTGCAAGTTTATCTATAAATCATCCACAGCCTTGTCAATGGCTCATCTCTGAATATTGTGGCTTTCCATAGCTAAGCACAGAAAATTTAGGGAAATTTTGGAGCTGAGTTCATGCCACTTCTGCTAATTAACTGTAGAAGAAAAGCACAGTCTTCTTTTTGTTGGTGATTCATCACCTGACTATGCTGAACTAAGCCATCGGAAGTGAGAGTAACATTAAAAAACATGAGAATAGACTTAGCCTTAACTCTTTCATGCAGCACAATACTGGCTACTGTAAAAGAGAACCTTCAGGATGGCTTGTAGCAGCCAGCTGTGCAGGTAGTAGATTTGTTATGAGAGTGATAGTACCTACAGAAGTGGTTTCTTTTTTTATTGTGCTTAAATATTAATTTCAGAAATGCACTCATTTGCTAAAGTGCAGATTTTTTAGATGAAAAACACATTTAAGAGCTGCTTCTTGCTGGAGGGCAGCAGGTGCTGAACCTTCTCAGCACTTCACAGCATATGGCCCTATGCTCAGTCCTTGCGCATATCCGGTTTTCCTTCTCAGACAACATGAATAATGGCTTGACTGCACAGGCAACAGCACACAGATATGCCTTGCAGAGCTTGTAAGCACCAGGATCTATGGTATTACGTCGCTCCTTTCTGAGGGTCTGGGGTTTTCTCCGAGATTTAGAGCTGAAGGTTTTGAATTTAACAGGATTTCTTTAGCATTTGTATGGCTCCAAGGTTTTTAGCTGAATTTCCTCTCTCGCTATGAACGCACTGGCTATTTTGAGGACTGCACATGGCTTTAATCAGACATTGACTGAAATTCTTCTCTCTGTTATCCTGATAATCCAGATGAACAATTCTAGAGCCAGAGAAGTTTTTCTAGGTTCACTCCACTTTTCTATGAATTAAAGCTTATTCTGCTGTGCAACTCTAGTTCCCTGGGTGACAAAACTGAACAGCGTTACTTTAACCGCTTCAGCAGTGACATGAGCAGCGCTGGCGCTGCCTTGAGCAGAGGCTGGGCTAGTGACCTCTCTAAGCCCTGCTAAGTCCAGACATATTTTCTAGGACTATGAATCTCTAATTTCACACCCTGCAGACGTAAACACATAAAGTAAAAAGTAGTGTGCACACAGTGATCTGACGTAAATTTCCTAACCCACAAATATGTCATCTTGATTCAGTGGCTCATTAGGAACACAATTACTGCTCAGACATTCCAATTGTCCTTGCATTTCTGCTCTTGTTTTGATAACTCCTTGAACAATAGCACATTGAAAGGCAACACAGCCTGCTGTGCTACATGAAGAAATATATTTGCTGAGTTTCCTAGCTTATTCAGTTTAGACTCTGATGGGAATTTGCCAGATGAGGAATACCCATAGAGTACATCTGATATAAAAGCAGCTTCCTGTTTCCGTAGGTTGCAGGCTGAGGAATTTATATGCATTTTTTATTTTTTTTTTTTCTGAATTAAAATGTTTAACAGAAGGTCTTTATTTCATGTTACTGAAATGAAGAGGTTTGGCCTTTTTTTTCACATGCAAGGCAATTTACATGCACAGTAAGTAGCCCTCAAAAAAAATCTATGCTAAACAGATTAACTGAGGTAGTTGGAGAGGAAACATTAATAAGCATTACTGTTTAATTATTATTAAATCCGTAGCATAAACAATGACCCCATTCCACTAATGGTGCATCAGGCGGGCAGAGTTATAGAAAGGTCTCTCGGCCCTCACTCCTAGGAAGTTTGTATTCATTTCCCCAGTGAATTTGCAGTTATGCATGGGAAAACGTAGCTAATGAAAACCTAAACCTCTGCACTGAACCTGGCAGTGTCAGGCAACAACATTCAGCATGTACACAGCACTGTGTAATTAATGTTTCACCATTCCTGTCAGAGCTGGCTTCTGATGGAGGTGGCACTGTGGGTTGGCCACTCTCCATTCTTATGCCGTGGTAAGAACTGGAGGGGAAAATCAGCCCAGAGCGCAAAGAGAGGCCTTTCCTACTCACAGTGCTAAGCAGCTCGGGCATGAACGTGAGTGCTGTTGAGCCATCAGTAGCCAAGGCTATGCAGCAGTTCCTGGGAACAGTTCACTTGCTGAAAGGATCAGTCCTGAAGATTGTGGGGCTCCAAAATAGACTCTAATCTCGGGCACCCCACAACTTCCTCCAAGCCAATGCCTCCACGGCTTCTTCTGTCAAGAGGCAGCAGAAGAGCAAGGGTTTGAGTAGGAATGTGTGAAGCAAACTCTGTGCTGAAAGGCTAGAAAGTGAAGTGAGGCTTTACGAAGTGTCAAGGTTGACGATATACAAGATTGAAAGGGTGTGATGCACCTCTGGGTAAGAGGAAGTGGGGAAAAAGAATGTGAAGAGTTTTTTAAGCATCCTCACCCTTCCTTAGTCTGATTTTTGAAATGGAGGAACATCTGCTCTCACTAACACACTAAAAGCAGATTGGGATGTGGAACCTTTCCCAGGGGAAAGTGATTAATGTTTGCTTATGTGTCCTGGGCTTTCTAAACATCAATAGTTCCTTGTGAATAAAAAGAAAGTTTGCCAGTTAGTAATAATGTCACATGCAATTTCTCCACAGGTAAACTCAGGTGGATTTTGGTTCAGTAGTCTATACCTTAACAAATTTAATTAAGATTTTAAAATTAGACTGTTATTACATATTAGGTTTTTTTTAAAAAAAACATGAAAAAAAAAGTTTCCATCTTTCTTTTTTTTTTTTTCCTTTTTCTCTGATGGTTTTTAATTGATTCTATTGAAAGAATCTCTCAGAAAACACCACCAAGCAAAACCAAAGAGATTCAGGTTTCAGTAGAGGAAAACAGAATTGTCCTTGGTTTAAACAGAGAAGCATTACTGAAAAGCAAGTATTCCTTAAGAGTTCCTCTTCTATTTTTTTTTTAAATATTTGAAGAGAGATATTTGGTGAAAAAGTATTAAATTAAATAATCGACTGGAGAGGGAGAGGATATTAAAATTTTGCCTGCCCTGCTTATATATGCATATAAATATCCTAGGTAAAACTGTGGCTGGAATGTGGAGGTAAGAGCATTTCATTACAGATTTCACAAGGGAAGGACTCTCATCTACTATGAGCTTTTGGGGACGTTTCTTACAGATCTTCAAACTGCAATTCCAAACCCCCATATCTAGGGCAGGTGAGACAGGAAACCTAACAAGCATAAAACGTTGCCAGTATCCTATGATTTCAAAGAGCTTTACAATTTTCATTTAAGTTTTATGCTTATTTGTCAGCAGCACAGTTAGACGCTTGCATCTGCAATAGATAAGAAACAAATCCTGTCCCCCAAGAACGTAGACTGTATGTAAAGAGACACACGGGGTAGCAAAGGGAAGCAGCCCAGTTTCATAGACAAAGATTTATCAAACGACTTGCCCAAGGTAGCAGAGGACAGATAGCAGAGCCAGCAATCACGCCTCAATTTCCAGAACTCAAAATGCAATGTCCTGTTTCACCACAAGAAAATATCATATCCCATCCTGCTCCTGCAAAGTATTTGCATTATAGCACAAGGGAACCTTTGTTTCTGTGCTAAAACCTTAGAGAAAAAAATAATGTCAAGCCTGGAAGTCTTTTCTATATGAGAGCTGTCACCCTCAGCCACGCAACTGCTTTTGCTCATAAGTAATATAGCATTAATAAAGAAGGGTGTGTTTTATCGGAAGAACAGGAGAGCCTTTGGTGAGGCTAACCAGCGCTCAAAAACATGGAGATCAGTCTGAAAAAAACCCACATATTTTTCCACTGCACAGTGTCAGGAGTCTTCTATCTATCACGGCACGTGGATCAAATCTCAACATTCAGATTGAATCAACAAGATCGTTGAGAAGTTTTTAAAATTCATACTGGGCAAACCTGAAATCCTTTTCAAAAGCCGAGTAAACACAGGGATTTCAATTCAAGGCTGCTGTCTAATCAGGACACTACAGACATATATGTCATTTCAGGGAAGTAGGAGAGTGATGCAAGCTAACGCACACTAGCAACAACCACAGCGCGTGATTTGAAGTTTTCCAAAATACAGGGATGAAATTATTATGAAAATGTCCCACAATGGTCTCTGTCAGGAGACAGCTGTGGCATGAGGTAACTGTTGGGTGTGATATGGGAGATAAAGAAGAGTGTGACACTGACAGTGTGATGAGCTTGCAATGGAATAACTAAAATTAGTTTCCATTCCTGCATCTGCCTACGTCCTTATTCCTGTATGCCTCAGTTCATGGCTGCTCTGGATTTCCTTTCCATAAATGGGCTGTTCCCAGCAGCTCTCTATTCTGATTTCAGATGTCACTGGAAAACAGTATTTAATGTAAAAGTAGGGAGAGAGAAGTGTAGCAATGCATGACAACCTGTGTGATTGAGAAAAAGAAAACAAAACGGAGAAGACGGAAAGTCACCGTGCAGCCACAAGGGCAGGGAACTACTTTAACTACAACCTCCTTCTGACCCAGAGACAACACTGAAATGTGCATCAATAGCTTTATATGGGAAGCCAGCGGCACCTCTTCTTCATCAGCTGTTTCCAGGCAAGTGAAAAGGATGGGGGACATACTTACGAGCAGGGCACAAAAACTACCTGCACTACTACAGGCAATTCCCTTTCCTCTCTCCTTTTTTCCTGCTGAGGTGGCAAAAGCTCTAGGAAGGGAGTCCATCGGTGTGCATTTGCACTAGTGCAACCTGGTCTCAGCTGTGGGTCGTTGGCCATGCGGCAGTACAGAGAAGTAATCATAAGTGGAGATTTTCAAGCCAGCGCAAAGCCCGAGCAACTGAAACAGAAAGAAAAGAGCTGGAAATAGCTGGACATTGCCTTCCTGTCAGTGTCCTGTCAGTCACGTGCAGCAAATTCACTGCAAGCTCATGGTCTCATTGTTACTGTGAGTCCCAGCTCCCTGCGTGCTCATTCCCCGAGCAGTTATTTGGAAGAGCTCTCACTTTCTAGTGTGATTGGGTTGGCTTCGTATTTAATCGGGAAATTTCTAGCACGCACTCAAGTACATAGCTCAGTCCCTCAGTCAGAGAATGATATGCAGAAAGTTCTTAGATCCTTACATGAGAGAGGCAAAGCAGGCCCTTGCTTTTGCACCTGCTTCTGTACATTCCAGCATCTAACCTGTTTTTTTTTCCTGCTAGGCCTCAAAATGAGCTAACACAGGCAATAAAAATTCTTACATTTAGCACAAGTATTTCCAGGAGTACTAAGCTAAATATTTGCTTATATAATTTATGGGACGGGAGATGTCTCAAGAAATGTATTGATTTGTCCCAATTTGCATTATTTTGGTATATGCCTCCGTGCAGATGAAGGCCCTAATATTAAAAAAGTCATTTAAAATTTAGTACCCTTAAAGGTCACACAATTTATTAATTCAGTCTGACAATTCAAACCTGGTGGGACACGGTCAAAAATAAATCAATTACTATTTGAGATCTTCGCATAGAAAGTGATTGTACTGCAGTGCTAATGAACAGCAGAGTAGGCACGCTGTTTAATACCAGGAGTTTTGACTCTACAGGCTTCTTATCATACTTGCTTCACAGAACAGTTTAACAGAAAAAGGTCAACAGAAAGTTTTAATTTTACATTTTTGAAATTCCTTCTTTCATCATCTAGTTATTTTATGGAGCTTTGGTATTCATGTGGGTGTTAAACTTCAGGCAACTCTCTCAGCAGCTTCAGTGACACTGACAAAAGCAAGACTCCAAAAAAAACTTTACAGAAATCTCCCAAAATTGTTCCTCTTCCTTTGTCAGTTATGTCCAAGCAGGCTGTTTGAGGAATACCATTCTTTTCCTTAATGAGAATTCCATTTACATGCTCCCACAGACCTAAAAGAACAAAGTTCTTGGGAAAAATTACTATATGTATCTTGTCCTTGGTTTATAGAACTATGTATTCTTAATCTTGAACAATGGGATGGAAGAAAACAGCCTCTGTTCAACAGAAATTATTTTGTTGACAATTTTGATTAATAGCTTGAAATTATTTAATTGACAACTTGAGTATTAAGCAGAGATGGAATATTGTCTGGCAAAGTTAGATAATGTCTCAGCACGACATGGTAATTACAAAGCTAACAGCTTGCAATCATATCAACAAAACATGAGGAAAAATTAGACGGGTATGTCTAATATTTGCTCTATTTATTTGATGCTAGGGTTTGGATCAAAAAGGGAAAGTGAGTTGTATGTACAGCAAAAGACATGGATTCAGTAAAAAATACGGTTTAAGTGCAGACTTAACAATTCAAAGATTAAAATGTATTAAATTTCAGTTTCTGTAACTTGATAATTGGAATGATACCGTATAAGATAGGGTTGTCAGCAGCCTCTCTCATTTTGTCTGTCATGCAACTGAATATCAAATTTTGTCTTTTCTATCTTTTTACGGGAAACTGTATAGAACTTCTAATTAATTTTGGCTTTGATTGCAGCAAAAATTCCAAATACAGTCTGCCCCTCTTAGTCTGGATCGTGAAAGNTTAAACAAAGTTCCTGTCTGACTTCTCTCTGACTACTCTCTCTCAGGTACTATTTACACTGTATTAAACACTTGTGAGGCTCAGGATCATGAAAATGCATTTCAATTGGAGAATTTTTAATCAACCTCCCACTTTTTAGACTCTAGTACTGCTAGCTCTATCATTCTTCTGTTGCAGTTAGCTCCTTCACAGCTGTTGAGCACCTGTAAGCTATGCAGAAACACTCCTCTATCTGAAGGATCCCACCCCTCTGGCAGTTCCTCACTTTTCACTAGCAAGACCCCCACACTGAGGATTGCAGCTTGGGGGAGTCTCTAACATGCTTTAAATCATGCTGCACATCTCCCAGGTCTTCTCAGAGAGGCTTGGCAGACAGGAGTGTCTTGTGAAGCGCGGATGGCAGCTTATCTCATTGAGAGCATGGAACAAGCCCCTCGCAGTCCCTGGTGTTAAAGGGCTCGACTTATCTGGAATGAGTGGCAGAGTGCCCTGGCTCAGCTCTCAGTATATTGCACCCAGGCACATTGCTTAATGTGCTGCTGTCAAACACCTCCCAGTGCTCAGGGCAAATTTCTGAATCGCGGAGCTTCCTTGGGTGAAAAGAGCCCCTGCTTCCCACCACGGGGGATTGAAAAGGTTATTGGCTACCACTGTTGGCTCAAGCCTTATGTCCCAATTTAAACATATATTTAAATGCTTAACAATCCTTACGTGACCAACTCTCCAGTCTGAGCACAGTCACAAAAGGGTCTACATTATGCTACATCTGCTTTTGTATCCAACAACAAATGGCTGCAGCAACTTGAGGACCCCATTCAATAGGTCTGAATCATCTTCCTCTCTTCATACACACCCTCAGAAAGTTAAATAACGTGGGAACCCCCAAGTCACATGAGTCCGGCTGCCTCTTACTGCGTTGAGAGCAAGAGCAAAGAAAAGAACTTGCAGAATAGGAAGAGGGATGCTAAAACCTGCAGAGGATGTGGCCATGACGAGAGCTAAGAACAGCAGGACCTGCCGGCACGGAACAGAGACCTGGCTACAAAACTCCAGCCAGACTGCCAGCCCCCTTTCGCCCCGGTCCCCCCAGTAAAAAAAGCCCCAAACCAAACAACGAGCCAAGAGCACATAATTCCTCTCTAGGTTTTTCATGTTTGAGGGAGGAGCTCGGCTACGCAGGATTGGGCAGGGGCAGAGGCAGATGAGGATGGTTTGATTTCACTTGGTGGGAACAGGGTTGTGATAAAGAGAGGGAGATGAGAAGAATGCAGGAGTGCTGGGGCTTCCCCCTTACCTGTGCTCATGGTCAGTGTGTGATTGGCCTTTGTCAGATTTACCTTTCCTCCGTTGCTGCATCCCTTTTCTGAAAGAGAAAAGATTTCACTTATTCATATTAGATCTTGTGAATCTCCTTCTGTTTCTAGAACGCTTTGAAATCTTTCATTAATAAACCTTGTGCAAATGCAATGCCTCATTAGACAACGGTATATATGTCCCACTGGTTTGGAAATCTGAAAGAATTCTAATCCTCTGCATCCTGACTCAGCTTTTACTTCCTGGGGAACAGGGCTCAGGCTGACAGCGACTCATTTTATTTTAGTTTAGTTTTGAGTTACGGTTTGCTCCTAATCAGTGTTTCCACTAGCCTAACGGCCGCAAGATCTCACTTAACAACAACGCTGGATTCGGATGGCAGTAAGAAAAACGGTAACTGTGGAGGTTGCCGTAACTAGTTGCCATCTAGTGGTCAATCGAAATCGCGCTCGGTGCTCAGCTCCAGTCGAAAGCAGACATGTACCACACCAGGACTGGATTATATGCCTTGGGCAATCTGGTACGGCTCACTGGCCAAGACATTTTCTTGCTTCAAACAAGTAACCGTGCAAAACTCAGCTCACGACCCCTGAGTATTTAAGTTTAGGCACCTTGATTCAAACTGAGCACGTCCTTTCCCTTTACCGGGATGCGCCCTCTTCTCTTCTTGCACGTGGATCTTGCCATGCCGTTCAGTGCTCGACCGCAGCAATTTGCTCCCAAGTGCCTAGTGCTTATAGAGACCCACTCAAGAGGCAAGTTTTTGGCTTCTAAAATTAAGGCATGATCTGGCAAAGGTGTCATACCTTGACCTTGGGAAACAGCCTCGTACACCGGGAAATTTGGGGAAGTGGTGAGGGGAGGTTCTCAGTGGAATGGGTTCAGTGGTAAAAAGATCTTGGATTACTGTGCAGCGCAGGTGACTAGATAAACTGCTGTCCTTGGCACTGAGGGACCACAGAGGCTTCCTGCCCGCTGATACGTACGAGGATCAAGAAAGGTTAATTGCAGCAGAGTTGGAGATGTGACTGGAATGTGTGCTAATTCTGCCCTCCCCAAATGCTTGTCATAATTTAGCTGCCTGTCAGCGTGCATCCAATGATACCGTTGCTTGCCTGATACCAGGCATGCCTTTAAACATATTTCAGGCATTTTAAAAAAACTGGGAGCAAATAATCAGCATTATTTTGAAATCCAGCCTAGGATAGACGTTGTTTTAACTTACAAAAGCTGCCAATGCACAGGCACTCAAGACACCCTCCCAGCGTGCTCTCTTCAAATTCCCCACCTTTTATAGAACAAGCCGAGCTGAGAAGCGCGCTTAACTTCCAAAACATGTATATTACTTGGGTGGAGAGAAGCTCTTGGAAAGATCAGGTAACGTTCAAGATACTAAGAGTCACATCCTGATACTCTCTTCCTCTCGAGACTCCTCCCGCCGATATCTCTTCAGGATCTAAGCTTGCGCACTGGCACCTTTCTTCATTTTTGTGATAGAGCCAGGTTCCAGTCCTGGTAGAATCACCACAGCCCTGCCCCTCTCCTGAAGCAGATATGCCAGTTGCCTGTGCTATTTTCACGGTGTTCATCGTATGCTTAAGGCTAATAAGCATCATGGACAATCCACGCTGCATACTAACCATAGGCAGTTGTTACTAGGAGAAGCACTCTGCTTTGTTGGCTGTCACCATAACTCTTTCTCCCATTGTTTCTGAAAACAGTTCCTGGCTGCTCTTCACTTAGGAAGTGGCTGCAATCCTCTGTGGGTCCCTCCTGTGGAAATCCATGGGAATTTTCCATCCATTCCAGTGGGAAATCTCATGGATCACAATGTTAAAAGATCCTCACCAACAGACGACCCATAAAGGTACTGGCATCTAACAAACTTTGTGACCGTAGATGCTTAATATTATATACAACACATGTCTAAATCAAGTGATAAATAAAAGGAAAACTACCTATTTCCTTCAGGTTGTGAACTGTCAGTCCAGTCCCTTTGCTGACACGCTACGCATTTAAAGATTGGAAGCACCTTCACACTACGGTTATTTAAGGCAACAGAGGGACCATACCTCCAGGGACACTTCACCTGTTCTTGCTGGTTTTTACTTCCTTGGTCTTTCCCTCTGGTCTAGTAATAACATCCATTGCCTTGCAAGATAAGAAAAATAGATGAATTATAGTCTAAGTAAAACATATGGTAAACTGCGATATAGTCAGCAAAGAAGGAAATAGCACTGGCCAACAACAGTATCTAATAGGTACAACATCAACAGTCTCCTCCATAGCTCCCTTTCTCTGCTGTTGTCCAGAGCTGGGTCCTGTAGTTAGTTACTAAATTCAGAATCGATTTCTTGTGCTCTGCAGCCATTGCTAGCATGATCTTTGAAATCAGTAACATGTTGGTGACACCAACAGGCCTAGGCTCCAGGTCTGTAAATTCAGAGCTGTAGCCTGCCCATCCGTGTGTTCATGTGAAAACAGACCACCCTCTGAAAAACAGGGGCAAGGAGAAGGTGGGCATATGGCTCGCGCTGTATGATTCTTCCTGTGCTTCCTTTTCTCTTTGCTGTGAGCTGCACTCCAAAAGGTACAGCAACGTCACAACAGATTTGCCTCCCGGGCACTCCATCCAGAACAGGTTCCTCTAAGCTGTGCACCTTGGCGCTAGCGGTGCTGTGAGAGTAGATGGATAGCTGAAGCACGATTTATCAAACAATAAACACAGCAGTCAAAATGCAAACACATCGCTAACAGGCCTGACGTACGGAATGAGATTGTGACCTAAAATAAAAGCTAGAAACAATCTTCTTCCATGTTTGAGTACATGAAAGGGCAGAAACACTACCTCCCCAGCTCAAACAAAATTAAAGGGCAGATAAGAAGGTGTTGAGGCTTGTTTCAGAGTTCTTTGTAGAACTACTTGCTCTTGTATCAAGTACAAATCTACCCAGCTCGTAACACTGCCTTCAAAACTAGTAGGCAGTAAACACTAAAAGCTTAGTGGTAAGCTTTTAGATCTATATGCAACACTTTCTAAGCAAAAAACCTAAGACCTCAAAAAGGCTTATAATTTAAAGGAAATTCCCTCAAACTACAGAAAGGGATGTTTTTAAGCCATCGGCAAAGACTGAAGAGCTGGACTGAGTTCCTGCCTCGGTCACGGACAATTTCCACGGTAACAGTCAAACCAGACAGACTAGCTTGGGCTTCAGTTTCCCTTTGACAGTATCAAGGCAGCAATGCATCCCTCATTTTGTCCATTCAGAATAGTCCTCATCATCTGTAAGCAACTGTGCAAGAGGAGAACAGGACGCTCTTCCCACGAGTAATGCTCTTTATCCCTGGGCCAATGGGAGAGTTTAGCCTGCATCTTTTCTAACCGCGCATAACCACTCAGCTGCTTTATTCAGATCTCACTCAAGTCTCAGAGCGCTGTTCCATTAATAAGTGAACGTAGTACACAGAGGCTGCTTTAAAGTCACTAATTCTGATTAAGCCACTGGCAACAGGATGAGAGTCTCAAAGGACCATTATTAACACTGCACACACAGTAAAGGTTCAGATTCATCTATACGGCAATTAAGACAGAAAACCAGGTTGCAATGGCTAATTATTTTAAATAACTTTGAATTAAATAATAACCTTAGAACAATAAGACTATGAACTTTGTTCGTACATCTAGTCTGCCTCTCTGGAAGCTCTACTGGTTTGTTCCTCTGGCACCTACTTCAATCTCTCGTCTTCAAACTTTCACTGGAGAGCTGATGTCGGGTCAGCAGCCCTAAAGAAATAATCCAAAGATATATAAATAGCCTGAGATAATTAAGGCAGGTATTTTATAGATTTTGAAGAGCTTGGCTGACTTGGGCAGGGGAGGGGCTTGCCATGACTTCCATGCCCTCTGACAGAAGAATACACTAAGAAAGGCTTGAGACTTGACAGTTGTCACTTGGAATCTAGATTAGGGCTTCCACTGAGTTTTGAAGGTCTTGAAAGGACAGCCTTTCCGGATACTGCAACCACAAAAGCTTTGAAAGTCACAACCCACATGAGTACTCTTGCCAAGCCATGCTCTCAAAGGGGACTTTGAGGCGTTTCACATCCCCTGTGCATCAGCCAAACAAACATCACAACTACAGCTCCTAGTTTCCCATCCCATCAGGGAGCTCCACTTCAAAATACAGCTAAAGAGGCTACCCTGTATCTTGCAGGCACACACAAGTATTCCCGGACTTAATTACCAAAGTTTGACCCTCCGGAAACATTCTTTGGATCACCAAGAACCCGCAGCCTGTTGTGAACACCATTAAGCTAAAAGAATAGTTTCACCATATGATAAAATGTTCTTTTAATAAATAGCAGGTGGTTTGACCGGGACCTGATTTGAAAATAACAAATTGCAGACCTGAGACCAGTTTCCTGGACTCCAAAGGAATGCCTTGCCCTCTGGCAGTCGAGCCTCCAGTAAACAATAAACATTTAGTCTTCCGCCCCAAAAGACACACTCCTTCCAAGCACTGACGGAAAGGATGTGTGAATTCAACCATTCACTGGGATCTACCAGAGGAGCAGGCAGGCAGCACCAATGCTGCCTCATCTTGTATTTTAATCAGCTCCTGACACAAACCACTCTCCGGCACATGCGGGGCACTCAGCAAGTGGTCACAAGCTCTTTTTGCACTGCCATTGTGGGAAAGGATCATTTTATTCTGGGTTATGAACTTTTTTGGACTGGGACAGTCTCCTCCGTCGCTGGGTTTCAAAAATACCCAGCACAAAAAGCTCTCTGAGCCACTGAGCCACCTTTTCAAATGGCTACAATTTTTCATGGGACTTGCAGAATTCAAGCTTCTTTGGAAGTGTTGGTAACATAGATCTGCTCCCTCCCTTTATGTATGCATTCATCTCTTTGCTCCCCCCTCCAGCAATCACACATAAGGTGAGTCAGCACCTGAACAGGCTGGGTGCTGATGCCAAAGGGAAGTTCTCCACTGGAAAAAAACTATTCTGTTACTGTTTCTTCATTAGCACGAAGCATATACCAGTGCCTCGGTCATGCTGCAGCCTGAGCACAGGAATGCACAAAAGGGAAATGTATCCCTTCGGTAGAAAACTCGCAAGGCCCACTTTATTTCCATTCTGTTTTCAGATGAAGAAAAAAGACAAAGCATTTTAATTGCTGCATTATCTTTATTTGTATATCATGGGGTTGTTGCACTCAAAGCTTACAAGAGACGACCTGAGTCTAACACCGAGTTTTGTCCCAGTTGGAGAACATGGCTACCATCACAAAAGCATGCCAAGAAACAAGCCGTTCCTGTACAGCAGAATTGTCAAGATCCAGCCTAATTGATTTTTTCACAGATTTTAATGCCCAAAATACTTGGAAGTCCTGCACTGGCACAGCCATGAGCATTCAGTAGTGCTAAAAGAAACAAGAAAATTAAGACGTCAGCAGTGACAAGATCCCTGTATCCAGCAAGGAAAAGTCTGTTAAGTGCCCAAATTTCAGTCCCCAATTATGGTCCTATTTGAGGCTCCTGTTGGTCTCAATGGACACTGCGTGAAACTTCAGTATAACTCAAAGGGAGGAAATGTCTGCACGGCTTTAAATCACCTTTGTGCTCCCCGCTTCCCTTACGTGCAGCAGGTAGCATGCTGGCATACAACAGATGCCTTGTGGGATCACTGTATCATCGGGGCATAAGTTGGGTACAGCTGCTACACCGTGACGTCCTCTGATACCAGGAAAACCACTTTGGAACAGCGGCCCCACATATTTAGATGCCTAACAATGAAAAGCAGCGCTTCACCAGATTTTCCAAAGCATCCCA
>VYZM01022627.1:0-33135 GCA_013398915.1 Dromas ardeola | reverse complement strand
GCCCCGCCCCGGCAAGGGATCTCATGAAACATGCGCTTTTTACCATTGCAAAATGGTCCAAAATTAGCCTTTAAAAGCCGTAAATTACCACAGTAAGCCAAGGAATTTGCATTTGTAAAGTACAAGCCTGAGGTGCAAAACACATTAACAAAATACACAAATAAACAAAGCTGTTCAAAAACAAATGCAATTATACATTCAGGGCAAGGTGCCATGGAAATCCACATCAGTTGTGCATGTATGTTTGAGGCAAACGTTTTGCCCTGAGTCAAATCTATTTTGCTTCCCCCGTAGGGAACATATACTAGAAGATACTGGTGCTATCGTATTATTTACAGAGTAGCAGTAGCTAAGGAAATTAATAGCTTGAAATACATTTTGCGCTGGACATGGCTAGTATGTAAAGGCATCTGAGAACTGCTTCTTTGCCCGAGAGATGTGTGCTTAGGTGCACACCTCTGTCTGTGACCATGTTAAGTGCTGCTACTTATGCAAGGAGGATGCTGGCAGGCACCTTGAGGCAATTTAGGTATTAAACCTCCCATTTCTGTGCGAGGTCTTCCAGCCTGCTCAGGCATTTACAATAATTCAATGCATCTGTGCAGCTATTATGTGCAGGCGTCACCCAGCCTCCCTGTAGTAGCACTTCTAAAAAATCGAGAACCCAGCGATGGTCCGAGAGCACTGTGATGATATGGAGATTCATTTTAGTAATCTTCCCCAGCATCCTGGAGACTGTCCTGTGGATGGAAGTGTGACCTTGGAGCAGAATAATTTTGCAGATATATATCCTGATATATCAAGGGTGGCTTTGATTACCACACAGCTCAGCCACTCACAATATTTTGCATCGCCCTCGCGCCTTTCCAGCAAGGACTGTGGAGCCTTCCTGAAGGTAATGGAAAAATGAAACTTCACAGCTCCTGCATGAAGTGCATTCTCCTCCAGCATCACACCAGTATGTCCTTTAGTGAATCTCATTGCCTTTATCTTCTGTCATTAGACACCCGTATCCAGCTTTTACTTCCGTATGTCTAACTCTTGTGTTTGGTGTCATCCAGTGCAATTCAGTGATTTTTAACAAGTGCTTTGCAAGACCCATAGGGGATGGCTTCCACCCTTGTGGATGTGCCCTAGGGCTCTCGAAAAGTTAACTTGGGTTCCACCTACGCAGCTGAGCCTCCCGAAGCTCCCTGCTCAAGTAATACAGCCTACCTTATGCCTGTCTGGGTGCAGGGACCAGACCCCAGTGCACACTACCTTTCTGCTTTGTACCTGGTGCCCCCGGCCAGGGCATCATTTAGCGAACCAAAAGGCGCAATACAGCTGCAGACGTGTATGACGCATGGACAAGCTGGATATTACAACCCCTGAGGAACACCTGCATGATATATAAATATGCTGTTAAAAAAGCCACTGTCACCAGGCTCAATGAGCCTACACAGGGGCCCACACGTTACAGGTCCACAAAGCAAAAGTGGCTGGAGGCAAACATTCAGAGAGGGGTGGTGGGAGGACATCTCGGTCAGGTGTTTTTAACTGTCACACAGCCACAAGACATGTTTCCAAATGGGAATTCTGGGGGTCTTTTCCATGAAAACTTGTTTGTCTTTTGAAAAGGACTACTAGACTTTTTCAAAGAAAGAAATCCCAGTTTGTTCTCTGTTTAAGCCATAGCTATACGAACTGTCTGTTTTGAATATGACCCTTTTTCCTGGGGGCTGTCACAAGCAACGTGGCACCAAGAAGGTAGGTTAGGCTAATTCAAATCCAATGGAGAGAAGCCTGAAATGGTTTTCCTGGCTGGATCAACAGAGATTTAGTGCTAACTCTGGAGGGCTTTTTTGGGCCTTGTTTTGGGGTATCTTGGGGGAGGAACATACCAAATTATTTCAACAGGCAGAACTACAAATTAAAAAGTTTTTGAAAAAACAGACAGCATCTCACTAGTGTGTCCTTGTTTCATAGTGTCAACTCCAGGTACTAATCCTGTTTTGACCATTCAATTAAAAAAGCTTTATGTTTCATCATAGCAATGTCCTACATATACCTGGTGTTGGATTTGCTTGGTTACAGGCCAGTGGAAGTTCTGTTCCTTTTCTTTTTTGCCAGAGTTTACCTTGTCCTCTTCCTGATGCCAAATCTGCACCTCCCCTTGGGTGGGACTGTTTTCTTTCCTGGGCTGGGATCTGCCGTGCCCTCTGTAAGGACAGACCAAATCTGAGTCCCTGTGGCTACTGGCCTAAGTGTGATCACAGGCATAACGTGGCCCAGCCGCCACCCTACAAGTAAAAGTATATAGAAAAAACAAAACTTTTAAAGAAATAGATTTTAAAGTAACAAATAATCTACATGCATGTCCACCTGTCTAGAAAATTATCATCTCCAGGGGACAACCTGGTGAAGCTTCAAGCAACCCCGCAGCTCCTTTGGCTTGGTTTTGCGTCTTCCTGGCAATGGTCAGCTATTTCTTGAGAAAGCATCTCCCCTGAGCCATGCCGAGTTCTCCTGCATTCCTCTGGTCAAACTGCAATCCCAGGCTGAATGAGAGACTTCAAGGCCAGTGACTCCGTCTCCTAAGACCTCTCAAATCTTTCAGGAGTGGCGGCTTATTATAGTACAGTTGTCCTTATGTCTGCTTTTTCCAGAAAACTTTTACCAATGATCTTAACAAAATACAGCTCAATGATCCAAGCAAAAGGCACGGTCTGTCTCAAACACATTATGATGGCAAAACTCTCTATGAACTGTCTTTTTTCACTGAGGAATCAAAATACACGAGACTTATCTTAGGGCCCATATCCGGGCTTTATTTAGGTGACAAAGTGGGCACAGCATCTTGTCAAAACACAGTGCCCAGTTACGGATGTTGAGCACATAATAACCTGGGACAGCGACAAGGAAAATTAGGTTTAGTGTGTTTTCATTTGGGCACTAAACATGGAGGGAGCCAAAATTCATAGATTCTTTTGAAAAGCCTGACCTAAGTGACTTGGCGAAAATCAAGTGAGTCAATAGCTAAGCTGTAAAAAAGATACGCTGCTGGGTTACATAATTTTATTTCTAGCTCAAATTGCTTTTTGATTTTGAATTCAAAACCTCTGGCTAGCCTATTTCTCATCTCTATTCAGCTCCTTCACTAACAAGATGAAGACAGGAGAAATTAAAATTCTGACATACCATGAGACATCCTGTTACGCTGATGTAAAATTGATTAGAAAAAGCCCAGTTCTGGATTTTTCCAGCAAAAATTTGAAGCTTTGGGAGGTAAAGATAACAAGCACACACGTATTTGTTTATGGGAACTGCAAGTAGTGAAATTTGCTTATCAATGGCAAAAAGGGCAGAATTTAGCCTTACCCTGCCTGAAAATAACAGGAAAACACAACAAAACCTATCACACAAAGTTCAGATTAGATGGGAACTGAAAGATGCATAGTTCAGATCAGGAATCCCAAACTTTCCTAGAATACAGAGGACCTCGCTTCAAGGGTGCGCATTCAACCTCTCCTGTGTCACAGGATTCAGGGTTATTGGGACCTGGTACTTTGCAGCAAGGCCACAGAAATGTTAATTCAGACTGTAGAGAGAATACAATTTCCTGATGGAACTGATACAAACCTGTCTTAGACAATGAAGCACAAATATCTTAGTATTTTCCGTTTTTCATAGTATAGGAGGGAGTGAATAAATATAATAGGTCTCCTCCTCCTGGGAACACTGCTGTAAGTTTTCCTTTGAATTTTTTCTATGCGTTACACATGCATATATGCATTGTACCTTGTAAAGACAGTCGTGACGCTTTCACTTTGGGATGGATATAGATGTAGATGACATATAGATTTGCAAGGGGTAAATAATCAACTGTGTGATTATGTGGCTGACTATATGTCCATTCTGTGATCGTCTTTAGTACATTGCAGAATGAACCCCTACAGAGCTAACGTTTGTAGAACTGCTTTGTAGTCCTCAGATGAAAGACGCTACAGGAGTGCAAGACATTATTATCATTATTCAAACAGTAAGCCTGAAATAAAGCATGAAACTACTGCCAGAGTGACTGTGAGGAGGTGGGAGCAGGGCAGGGGTGCGAGAGAGGGTGAAACAGCAGCTGGCATTCTCATTTGCTGCCATTAGCACGGATCACATATCTCTACATGGAGAATCATTTTCTAATTCTACCTTGGGAGGGGAGAGGGGGAAAGAGTGGGGCATTCATTCCATGTCATTCAGAAAGGACCTCAAAGACCTATTTATTATACTGCTTCCTTCAGGGAGTTTGCTATAGGGTTTTGATTTCAGCTACGATATACTGACTGCTGGAGGAGAAAAAAACACACTTCCTGAACCAGTGCCCTCCCTTCCTCCTCTTAACCCCGAATTTCACATCAAGTCATATTGTTCTCTTTCCCCTTTCTGTTTGTGATGTGAAAACATATATGCTCACACAAACGTATACAGCAAGAAGATCTCTAAGAGCTATGAACATTTCTCTCTCAAGAACAAGGATACTGGAAGATGGCCTTGATCCTGTCTAGAAAGGCCTGAGAGGAATTTGTTTAACTCTCTCAGCTGGGATTCTTGGTTATTTAGATCAAAATTCAGTTTGATTTGTTCAGTCCTTTAAAGCTGAAGAGTAGAGTTAAAATGGGACATGATTTTCATTTAATAACAGAGTCATCAGAGCTCCCACTCTTTGACAGGCAGCTCCTGCTTGTAATTGCAGATATCCTTCTTTTCAACGGAGCAACAGTTTTAAATATCAATTCATTGCATCTACAGCTCTTAACTAAAACAAATAAGCATTATTCATATACCATAAAGAGAGATCAAGGAGAAATAATCAGGTTTTGGACTGTCCCCAGAACATTGACAGCAGACATGTTTTGGTATGACTACATGAGAAAGCATCAGAAATTTCCACAGTGTTTGCCTGACCTTCCTTCTTCACTATCCTGGGAGTGGTGCAAGACAGGGGTCCTTACACATTCATCCACTGATGCAGTCCTCTACTTTTGCATGTTTCCATTAGGTCACCAGACATTGAGTAGCTGTTGTAAAACCAGGAAATCTAATGGAGCATTTAGTGGGGGGAAAGAACAGAATTACACCACAGGCTAAATCCTTACATGGTTCAAACTGGGCTAACTTCATCTTAAATCAGGGGAATTGTGCCAGTTTACTTCAGTGAGAAGCTGTGCCCATTTCTTCCAAGCATCTTGCAAGTGAACAATGTACAAGCACAGCTCAAGGCCATATCTAAATTTAATCACCTGATAATATTTGACAGAAGTGGAGTGTCCCGGATTGACTGATTCTCCTGTGATCCTGAATGCAAAAGCCTCAACCATTTCATTTGTATCAAAGACGCAGGTAAAAATTCCAGATTGCCATCATAAATTACCAGCCAATACACCATTAGAAGAAATTCTCCTTACAAGTTGGGCAAATACACTCCAGTTAAATATACATTTGCATTGCACCAAATGTTAGAGCCCCTTTGTAGAACTATGCATATGATGCTGAGGTAGGTAAGTTATGAACTCCCACTTTCGCCATCCCTTTCAACCCAGTTGGCCCTGCTGACTTATTGCTGCACATTGTTTGGCTGCCTTATGTTGTGGGATTTCACAGGTCTAACAACCACAGACTGGGCCTCTGATAGCTATTCCAAGAGTTTGTGACACTGGGATTTTACTCCTATATCTGCCAAAGACAGATGGAAAAAGAGAGCAAAAGACTGAGAGATCCCAACTCACTGCTTTATCTTTTGTCCTCCTTCCCTAACTGTATTATTTTTCTTTAAAAGCTGATTGCAAATAGAAAATTATGTGCCACATCAACAGGACCATGGTCACTGCAAAATGGCTGTTTTGCCCAAATTCTCCTTTTCCTACATTGTCTCCACTCTCCTGCACCTTTGCACAAGCATAAAACAAGAAATAGAGTTGCATTTAATACATAGGCAGGAAGGGGAAATGCAACAGAAGTATCAGGAGAAAGAGAAGGGTTTAATGTAATATTTTATGAGATACAAATCAGTTCTACAGGGTTTCCCCTTAAAAGTCCATTATAGCACGTTAATTGTGATTTTATACACTAAGTGACAGGGTGTACTCCTCCTCGGTTTTGAATCTATGAATAAAAGACGATCGACAGCCTGAGTTAAATGCTGGTGAAGGCGTTTCACTGAAGCCTTTGGCTACAGAATTCCATTTCTTCAGCTTCATTCACATTCAAATGTTCACATTGATAACTCAGTTCTCCTCAGCCAAGGGAATAAAGGGGGCTCTGATGCCTGATTCCACTTTCAATTACGTTGCTGCAACTCCAGAGTAACTCCAAGGAAGTCAAGTTTCACACTGGTATGAAAATCAGTACAAGAGCAGATTTGGTCCAAAGGCTGCTCTGACAATGTGTCAGTCAAAGGTTTTTCCATCAGACTGGATGGGTCTGAAACAACAGTGTAAAAAAAAAAGCAGTGCCTTCGATGGCAGTGCAGGATCCCATTAAAAATGTGAAACAAACAGTCCTGACCCAATACTTGAGAAAGTGCAAAGAGTTCCCTGGCCCCGACAGGCTGCACGCAGCTAAAGCTGACTTGGTGCCTCTGGCAGTGACGGGGACGATGAGGGTGACAAGGAGCTCAGCGGGGAGAGGCAGAGGCGGCACTCAGTCTGCCGTCACGTCCACCACCCTTCCCAGGGGAACCAGCTCTGGAAACCTTGGTGAAATGCACGCAGCCTTGAATCATCCAGCGCTCTCACAAACATAAACCCCACAACAGGCCTGAACTCTGTCTTCAGCCTCACAGCAAGGGGCCGGAGTACTGCCCGGAGTTTATAGCCAGATGTCAGCTTTGTCTGCCTTGAAAATATTCCCATTCAAGGTTGTTTTCTTGTACTCAGGCCATTTTCCAACTTGGGTGTGTAGCTCAAAGACCTCTAAAAGTCTATCTAAAAATTTTTTGTGTGCTTGCAAAAATTAGAAGACACTATCAATGAAAACCTTCAAGGTGCTGTATCCACTCTGATCTATCTGGACAAACGTTGTGATTAATGTAAGATTTTTCTGTTTCCGGGCTTGGGGTGAAAATTCTTGCAAACTTCAAGGTGACTGAAAGTGACTTTCTAAACCAGAAACCTAAAATTTGGATCCATACTGAGACAGTTTGAAAAAGTGACCATGTGTTAGATGTTTTGATCACTGAAGAATTTTGATCATTAAAAAAAATTCACCCTTTCTAGAAAAAGCTTTGATTGGCCTCGGCCAAAGGAAGGTCATGTCCCAGATCTACTCAAGTCTGCTCACTAAACTTGATTCCACATGGGCCAGTTTCTTATTACATTTTTAGTATACGCTATGAAGGATGTTTGTACCCCAGAAGCAAGAAACTCCATCAGAGAAGAAATGCTAAAACAATAAAGTGATTCTCTAGGTGGGTCTTTATCAAAGGATCTGCATAAAGGATGGTTTTTCTACTGATAAGGTTGGTTTCCTTAAGATTCTCCCAGAAAATTGCCCCAAGCCTCCAAATTTCAAGGAACAAATATTAATCTAAAGTGTTATTAAAGTGGAAATCATGAATTTTGAGACTCATTATCCCCAGCCAGCTGTACTCTTATAATGCAGGCTATAAATGCAGCCTGATGCATTGTTGTGTCAAATAAGCAAAATTCTATATCTAAATCCATCCAGAATACCTGCTTTTTAGCAGAAATTTCTAGCTAACTCAGGGCTTGTTCATTTCCCTCCTGCGTAATTAGCTATCAAATTACTTTCGTTCAGAGCAGTTAATGCGTTTCTACTTGCAGTTATTGTGCACTCAAGATAATCAGATACTGTGTCTTTAACAATGAGACATTGGAAGGGACTGAACACAGAGTTAAAATTAATCTACAGTCAGTCTTGCAACATATACGAGGCAAAAACTGAAATGGGTCGCTGCCACAGCCGTGCTAGTGGCCTTGCCCTGCACCAGCCAGGAAAACAAGAGCTTTCCGGTTGACTTCAGGGGACTTAGGGTTTCGCTGATCAGTTCTACAGAAAGCTTACGTAGGAGTTACTGTGACAAACAGCTAAAACCGAAAAGATATGTGGGGTTTACATGCCTCTCAGTATCAGGAGCACGCATCAAAACTGAATATGTCACTGTATTATCAGGCTAAACTTTCAGCTTGTTTTTATCTCTAGGTCTAAAGGAGAAAGTGGGACAGAGAAGCCCTCAGTCTCCCATTATACTTACACAAATGCTCCACCTTGCCTGTGTTGCCCTGGCTCGCCCCAGTGAGACGCGGCTCTTCCCTTGGCACTCCTGAGCAAAGCAGCAAGGAGAAGAAACACTCTCCCTCCTCTCCTTGCCGTCAATGATGCAGACCTCTTCCATCCCACCAAGGGCGTAGGCAGCTGGTGATTCAGCAAGACAGTCCCAACCCTCCTGGAAGCTGGAGGAAGGTGCATGGAAGGAGTCAGAGGAAGCGCTTGGAAACCAGCCTGCATCTGTTCGGGCCTAGCTCTTCTGTGACCGATTGTTTTAATAAAAGCCTATTTCATTTTACGCATTGTAGATAAAGGTTTTTTAGAGAGAAGCATTGTCAAAGTCACAGACTTTTGCAAATTCCAATTTCTTTTCTTCTGCATGTTTTTAATTCACTCTAGCTTCTTGCCATAAGTAAAGTACATTAAATATTGTGGCAGTGGTTATTTCAGTGAGTCCAACAGTAAATAAAAATATGTGTTTACAAGGTAAATGACACGGTACATAAAAAGGAGGCAAGCAGTCTGCATGGAGAGACAGATCACCAAAGAGAGAAATTTCTAGCCAGGTATCACTGTACAAGCCCTGAAGAAGAGTAACCTGAATCTGTAAACAGGATGGGTCATGGAAGATAAGACAGAGAAAGCAAAGCATCTGACTCTCCTTTCTGAAAAAGAACAAGACACAAGTGAGACACTGCTGCCATGAGCAATCCTGCGAGCCCCATGGCAGCTGGGAAAGGCATTAGTGAGCTCTCACCCCAGGAGGAAGGAGACCATGCAAAGACAGTGGTCCTCGCTCATCCCCCTCCTACCAATCCTCTTCCTACTCATCAAGACAACGGGGAGTGAATAGATACTGCTGTTACAGGTTGAGAATAATGGTATCCGCACTTCAATTTGGATTCCCTCGTGAAGACCATGATTTTCTGTGAAACATGAGATTCAAGTATCCCAAAGAGGCTACTGAGGAAAAAGGGTTTAATCCAGAGAAATGTTTCCTGCTAGCAAGGACAGCTGAAAGAAATGAGAAATCACCAACCCAACCTAGGGAAAAAGAAAATATGGGAGCGGGGGAAGAATTACTGTCTGTTTGTACAGCAAAAAAAAAGAGATGTCATCATAGGTTGTACATGGCAACCCATGAGTTCATGCCAGCTCTAATTTTGCTAGCCATAAAAACATGCACAGGATTGACCTCCAAAGGGCTGTACAGGCCACTGCACACCTTGTGTTCACTCATAGTGAATTTTATGTGTCTAGGCCTTCACTGGTATTGCTTCTTGTGCAATCTTTTCGTAGTCACCCTCTCATTTTTTGGATAGATTCGTTGTTAGGAGCTTTGCTGATGATTGCAGCAAGATCTTAGCAGATGTTACAGACAATCAGTACGCACACATTGCAGAAAGAGGCAGCTAAGCATTTAACTTTCCATATTTGCAAGTGTGTTGTTAAACCAATTTGCTTCCAGCTGGAAAACGGAATCAGCTGCAATGCAATCCTACGAACACGAGTAAGCGACAATATCTGACTGAAGACACATAACCATACCTTAGCCATGTACAGGGAAAACATTGAAAGGCCAGTGGGCAAATTCTCAGTGTTGTGAGAAACCCCCCAGGCAGCAGATGTTATCACTTGGGGTTTACAGAAAGTAGGCAGAACAGGACAAGCCTTGGATAGGACTGTAGTTTCATGCCAGATATTCTCAGCACAAAAGGGAAGGAAAGAGTCCCTTGTGCAGTTTTGTCACTGAATATACAGATGCATGTCAAGGACAGACACCTTGAATAAACTAAGGTTAAAAACAGATCCCTGTTGGCAACCTGAGCCTGCTGAAATGTGGGGCTCCATTACCCATGATGGAGTCTCTAAGGAAAGAGCTGGCAAAGCTACATCTTCATTCCCACTGTAACTTCCAGCCTCGCAGTGACAAGGAAGACTTTAGGTATGCCACACTTGCACCATTACACAGTTTGAAACCTGCTGTCATTATAAATGTACTCCACAGGGTCTTTGGGGCAAAGCATTCCCGCTAGCGATGCGAAAAAGTGAACCCAGACATACCGTGTTAGAGGAGCTTTCCTGACAACCGCTGCCGTACCTTTTGGCAAGTACACAAGTACCTCTGGCTGGTCACAAATACCTCTGGCATCATCCCAGCCTGCTGGGTAAACTGAACCATTCATTAGAGCAACTCCCAGCCACCGAGGCTGGAACTAATGACATTGCTATTACAGAAGGGAGCTGACAACAGAGAAGCAATTCAGGATTATGATATCAAAACATCCTGAGAAACCGGAAAGCATTAAGGAAATCACCAGAGCAGGGGTTGTGAAAGAATCCTGGGATACAGAAAGAGGCAGCCATCTTTCCAGCGGCTGCGCAATAGACAGAGACTGAGAGCCATGGGGCAGCGTTACAGTTGGAGTAGATGCAGAACATCATCCTACGGGAAATGTAAGAGAAACAGTAAGCAGGCACTGACATGAAGTCAACACACCTGGGAAACCACTGCATGGGGTTTCAGAACAAGATTTAGGAGCCATGCCTGTGTCCACAATGCATGCGGCTGAGAATCCAGCTTTAGCACCTGGGATATCAACATTGGCTAGAAACACCCCTGCTGGCTCTGATCTCCCCAAACCTTCCTGAGAAAAGCATTGAGGTATTTCTCCATTGGGCGTCAAAGCTGCTGTGCACCATGGCGTGAGGGGGCAGCAATATCTTTGCTTCTTTGCTAAAAGACCCCAGGGGACACAATGGAGGCAAATCGCAGGGCTGATCAGATCCCATGAAGAAACTCATACAAGAGGTAACCCCATGCTTCCAGCTGAATTGGGAAAAATAACATTGCCTCAGGGTGACTGGCAGTCATCCCAGGAGATTGGGAATTATCTCATGAGACTGGTATGTGTTTCACACCTGGGGCAGGAGACCCATGTGAGGTGATCCAAAAAAAAAAAAACTTGCAGTATGCTGTTTGTGAAAACAGAATTTAGAGTATAAAGCCATATTTTCTAATTTTCAGATTCTACAGCTTCAAAAAAACCTCAAACCTAAACTTAAGGAAGCGCTGACAGGCAGCTTTTCACTGTCAGTAACTGGGACTATACGGTCACAGCATATCGCTGCTCTTATCCCCCTGAGGAAGGTCTTCTGGGGGGCACAAGGGCAAGAGGCAAGCTCAGGGACCTGATGCTGTATCCTGTAAGGGGTCATAACATAACACCCTTTGCTCAGCCAAACTCCCGCTGTGCCCTGCAGCAGCATTCATGTAATCCAGCAGCAAAAGGGAATCCGAGTGCAATGCATCTTCCCTTGGATGCCTGCAATAGTAACATCAGCAGTAGAGACAGCCCACAGATCGATGTCAAAGACACAGAAGACAGAAGTATGTCGCTTATCAGACAGCATGGACCATCACATGCCAACATGAGGCATTTTCCCAAGGACTAGGTAGTTACTCAGCATTGACTGAAGGGCTAGGAAAACATGATTGCTTCCTGTGAAGAGGCCAGAGAAGGAGCAGTGCAAGGCACACAGGGAAAGGGAACAGAGTGAGAGCCATCAGCCTGCTTGTCACAAAGAAGTGAAAGACCTGGGATCACAGTGCAAATGGATTTCTACCTTGCTGTCAAATAGCTACAAAAAATAAGGGCAAAAGCAATGTCCAAGTTGCACTGGAACACTCGGTATATGAGGTAGCTACGGATCCAGGACGGCAAGACAAAAGGCAACTGCAAATAGGAGATATCCAGCACAGAAGGACAACCAAAACCAAGGCCAGGGGACATGGGATGAGCCTCAGCCTACAACACTGGATTCAGAAAAACAGGTTTGTGTCACAGCATTTCAGACTGGCAAGTCATGAGCCAAGAGAGTCAAGCTAGTAACACGAAGGGAGCAAGTCCAGCAGCTCCCATATGATATGAAGCTGTTTCAGCCATCTGAGTACCCATCAGCTGCAGTGGCACATGACATAGGCAGACCTCATTGTTCTTTGTCCCAACAGCTATCAACTACGGAAAAACCCTCAACAAAACAGCTGGAAGAAAGAAGGCTCCAGAAGCTGGAAAAGGTGACCACAGAAGTTGTCTACCAGGCCTAATTTTCGTGTTATATGTAGCAACCTGCATGGAGGTGGAACAGAGGCGCGGGAGTTGTCACCTGGAGGAGCTCGTGGGGAGCACCTGGAAGCCAATCTGTCTGCATCTGGCCAGAGCGCTGCCTGCACCTGCAGCATCTCACATGGAAAGGGTTTCAAGCCTCTTTAATATTCTGAACTCGGAGAGTTCTCCTTCTCCGCCAGAAAGCAAAATGAGGTGCAATAGCTTATTTCACTTAAAGGGGTAAGAGGTACTTACTCTCTGCTAGACCCCAGGGAAGGGGAGATGGGGCACAGGGTCTATGACTAAGTTGCAGCTCATTGCTTGCACAGCCCTGGGACAGCCAAGCACCACCTATTGCTCGAGGCAGGCTGCAAAGTTATAGTCCTGTGTATGGTGTTAAGGAGTGCTGTGATATGAGGGGCTGTTTTTTGAAGAGGACATTAAAGCAATTTCTTGAACACTTGCTCATTAAAAATTCTACTGCTGTTTTAACAAGAGTAGGATGCTATGTCAGGCACAGTGAGCTTTTATTAGGAAATGCTAAATCATGCCAAACATTCCTGGTCTGAGACTCATATCAAACCTAAAGATCAGTTCCCTTGATTTGTCAGAAGATCCTGGACTTAGCTTTTAAACCTGTGTTGCCAGTTCAGATCATTTATATAAATGATCTTTATCTGTTTCAAACCTCACCGTGCCTCTGCAGAGAAAAAGTCCCCAAAATGCAATTTATAATTATGTTTACCGTTCACTTTCCAGTCCTACCTAATTTCCTATCCTACTAGCTTTGCGTCTGATGGGTTTTCTGGTTCTTTTCTTTTCTTTATCCCTTTCCCAGTCAGTGGACTCGGTCTGCCCCTTTCACGCCCCTGCTGTGAGTGCCTGCAAACAAGGATGAAGACATTTTTCCCTACGTGTCAGGCTTGAAACTCTTGCCGCTGCTGTGCTCCCGCTGTTACAGCGCACACCTTTCCACTGTAAAGGCAGTGATATGACTTGTCTGTCTCGGGCTTTCAGCTGACTGGCAGCTGGGGTTTGAGGTTGCTGGAGAAGGAGAAGATGTGCTTGGCCACATAAACGTGCTGCTAGAATGGAGAAGACAGTCGGGAAAGCCCTTGGGAAATCCCAGCATTTTGTTGAAATCAGGACAGATCCCAGTTTCAGCAAATCAGCTGGGACCCCAAGAATGCTTTGCACGGCTAAGACAATCCCAGCAACACAGCACATCTGGTAACCCTATGGACAGAGTTAAAAAGAAATAAAACTTCCCAGGGAAAAGGTCAGAACTTTGATTAATATCTCCTAGAAAAACAAAGTGCTTGGTGCCGATCTCACAACAGTTTTGCATTACTGCAACTCCATTAATTTTACTGGAGTCACCACAGACTTTCACCACTGCTGGAGCAGCACTTTCTGATGGGTAAACTTTGGTGCTCTATTCCTTGCTCCCCCAAATTTCAAGACATTCACACTCCACAGGTCTGGGAATTTCTCCGGAATAGCTGTCAGGGGGCTTGATAAGTGTATCTTGGTGTGTGTATTCCCAGCTGCTCCATATCTCATGTACTTTACTCTCCAACTCTGGCAGGCAGGATCCCAGCAGATGGCTACGCATGGACAGCTTAATATACAAGCCCATATTAAATGCCCTATTTATTTATAGATCTACAAATACCCATATATTTTTATTTACTCACTGTTGTTTATACACTGTTATTTGGACATCCAGACATTAAAAGAGTTCCTAGTCCGGAGCCTAGGCACCCTAGCAGATTAGTCACATAATGAAGCCGAGATGAGAACAGCAGTAGCAAGCCAAATGGCATCTCTTTGCAGTAAAACAGCCTAGGTATTCGCCCCAAACCTAATCACCCCCAAAATTACTACAGAAAGCTAATCCCTCCAGCTAAAACATTCATGTTCCCAGTTGAAGCTCCCTGAATCCAGCCTCTTACCATGAGACATGCTTTCTCTTGCATGCTTCAAAATCACCACCTGGGCTACAGCTACATGAGAGCTAACTAAAAAGGGTATGTAAGAGCAGCGTGCCCTTCTGACCTCCTGGGCACACATGGATACTGCACAGGGAGGCTGCAGGCTTGGGCCCAAGGCTTCCCATGTGCTCCAGAGGTTGGGCTCCCACAGCACCGTGGCAGAACGGTCCCATACCTAAGATAAAAGTACCTATTTGGCTGTGCCATGCTGTAAGGGAGGGAATAAGCTGCCAAAATGAGGGTTCCCAGGGATGAAGACCTCATGAGCAATTTTCACATGTGTTTTCTTTCCTCAGCTCCATGTGCAGAAGCACAAAACCAAAACGCACATCACTGTAAGCCTGGCTGCTAAGTCTTTTGATAACTCATGTTCAAACATTTTGCAATGGAAGTAGGTAGAGGCCCCAAAGCCAAGCTGCAAAGCCAAACTGGAAAAGGAGTGATTCTATGGCTGTGCGCTTGGTTTGGGACGTTAACACCATCAAACCCTGACAAACACACTGCTCCAGGGCTCTGTGTCAGACCCTGGGTGCAAGAGATCACCATGGCAAGCACTGCAGTCGGGTCAGGCTAGGCTTCTCACAGGCAAGCTCGATGGCCCCTTTACACCGCATGGGAGTAAAACTGCAATCCAGAAGGAAGAACAAAATATTCTCCAATTCACAAGTTGTGTGTGTTTGTTTTGTTTACTGAACTTTACATTTCCTGCATACTGTACATTGAGCAGAGCGATTGCAGCGGCATATGTATCCAAAGAGCAGGAAACAGACTGCCAACGACCTTCTCAGGGTATCAGCAAAATAAACAAACATAACACGCACATCAGGTGGTCTGAGTGCCAGCGCTGGGATGAAGTGAATCTGCAGAGAAAGTGCCGTTGGAATTTCCCTTGAAACCACACCAAGCTGTAAAGCCACTTGGGTGCAGGGAGCCGTCAAAATCAGATCAGCGTGTGAATGTCTTAAAAGGGGTAGATTAATTCATGTGAACCAGGCAACTCAGCTGGAACTGCTGCTCGGCTGCCGGCTTCAGCTGCCTGCCTCCTGTGAGCCCGCTTTTCCTTTCCCTGCAAAAGACATTCCTGGTGAGAAGGAAAGTGTCCCCAGCCGGCACGCTCGTGGTGCAGGCACTGGGCAATGACCTACCAGCCTTTACTCCATAGCTAACAGAGACAGATGCAGAGGGTCTGCCCCTGGTGAGCAGAGAAAGGGAACCTGCCCAGCAAGGGTGGTTTTGACCCGGAGCACAAGTGTGTAATGTTCTCCCCCGGCATCGACCACTCACAGGCAGTGATGGGAGAACTCTTTGGGGCAATCACTTCTCAGGGAACTGAACCTGGCTCTGAGTAAGGGACTCCAGAGAAGTAACACACATGCATACATGTATATGTGTGTGTGTATATATATATATACACATAACGTGTACATATGGCTAGCGGCTTGAAGTGATTGACTTCTGGGAAAGATGAAAAATGTTACTGAACCCTTGTGGAAAAGCCTGAAAGAATTTAATAGAAAATTACAGCCTTTCTCAAGAATTTAATATAGAATTATATAGGACAGTTAAAAACAACAATAGAAAGGATATTACTCTCTATTAAACTCTATAGGTTTCAGAGCAGTTTAAATAGGGCCTTTTAATGTTTCTGCAAAGATTCCTATTACATCCTGTAGGGCTTTTCCACACAGATCCTAGCAGCCATCAGGGAAAACCTGGTGCCAGCGAGCTCCTAAGCAAACAAGTCAAGTAATTCTGATAATCTACATTAGAACGAGCTCTGCAGTTCTGCTGCAGCTCCATGGGCCTCTATGAGATTAGAAACAGCTCAGGGAAATTGTGGCTTTGGAAGAGACTTTCTGTTCTGGTGCCCCAGTAGCACGTGGTCACCACCACATAAAACCACCTTTCCTCTTTGTGCTGACTGGACCTTACAGGGATGTATATATGTGATATCTAAACACAAAGAATAACTTTCGTTTTGGACTGAGATACGATAATAAACATAGCTGCATAAAGCAGGACAAAGTATCTAGGGATAGCAGCAACTGGGACACCCTCTGGAAAGCAGTCTCTGAGGCGTGTGGGCACTGACCCCTGACTTCAGCCAAAATGCTACCTTTAGCCAAATCTTTTTTTTTTTTTTCAGATTTATTTTTCTCACACAGTAATACTTGCGTACTGGCTTAAGCATTGTAAGTATGTTGAATTAGATACTTTACGAAAGGTATCCATGTTCATAGCCCTATTTCAATCCACTATAAGACCAGTGGACAAACTATTTTGGGTTACAGCACCCCTATAAAACACCATCACACAGTAAACTATACATACAGTAAAATATATGATTAGTTTACCTCTTTTTGCCCACAGAAGATCCATTTTGTGTGTTCTGTTGCCTTCAGTTTGGTGGTGTTTAAAATTACTAAATGTATATTGCATATTTTCCCCCTCAGCATAGGCATCCTAAATATCCCAAAATCTACCTCTAGTCATTCATAGGAATTTGAAAAACTTCATGTCATGTAAGACTGTTGCCCATCTTCTTCAGTCTGCACAGCCTGACAGTACCTCACAGCTTACACGACTGAATGCAAAACCCAGCAGTTCTTACATTAACATCTGAATACACCAAAGGTTTGCACCAAACCTCTGCCTGGCCCAGACAGTGGCATATGTCCATGACAAAGTGCTGTTCCATACAAAACCTGTTATTTTTAATTAGGGGGGGTGGTGAGGTTGGGGACCAAACTAGTGAGTTTGCTTCATACATGGTATTGCAGTTTGGTGGCCCTATCATAGCCCAGGTCAATTTTCACACTGTTTGAACCCTGCTAGACACCAGTCACTGGAATAACCTCAGTATTATATGACTGTGAGTTTCATATGCTAAGATGTTGAAGGGCCCTTCAGTTTCATTGAATGTCTTCTGTTCATAATGTTTTAAACTATCAGAATATAAAAAAGTCCTAACACTGTACTTCACAGTAAAGTTTTTTATAATCTCTTGATATATTTGTCTTCCCTATCTAATAACAGCCCCAAAACAACTCAACTGGTATTGGTTTTCTTTTATATTGTGTGAATTCTGGCATTCTTAGCAATAATTTAAATTTCAAAAAATGCTCATCCCCTCAACTTTGAAATTCAGTTATTTTTGGAAGTAAAAATCATTTTCTTATGAAACCTCAGCAGGCTAAACCCAGCAAGAATTGTTGCACGGGCCCCAAATATTTTGCATAATTCACCCAACTCTACATATACCTTACTTGGGAGGTGTCTAAACAGAGAGGGAGGAAGCAAACTATGTACCCGAGCTGTCCTTATACACCAGCTGGAGCCAGAAAAAAAATTCCCCTTAATATCTACGGCAAAGGCTCAAGATACTTCAAGGATTTACACAGTCATAGAAAATTACTGATGTGAAGCTATTTGCACAAACGTATCTGCAAGATGAGGTTCCAAAAGCTGGAGAAGAGATACTGAAGGACCCATTAGACAGACTTTTCTCTGAAACCACGTTTTCCAGATTTGTTTGTAGAAGAGCTCTCAGTGTGACTTCCTAGCTAACACCGTAAAGCCAGTTGAAATATTAGTTGTGTCTGAATCTAATTTTTCTCTGGCTGTCATTCTTTAAAGTCCTACCAAATTCAAATGCTCACTGGAAGCACAACTGCAAGGAGGGGAAAATCCCTCTGCCTGGTGAGAGAACCAGAAGCAAGAATCCTTCCAGGGGCAGCCTTATCAGCAAATCCATGGAGACTTATCAGAAGATATACATCCAGAGGTTTTCAAGCTGCCTTTTTGTACTTCTCCTTAGGCCTGAAGTTTGATATCATTATGGGACATTTCCAAGGCGGCAGCAGCAGCAGCAGCTGCCGCCTAATCTTTTCACAAGATGTAAATCAGTTTCAGTAATTATCATAATAGATGGTTTGCTCATGTTTTCTTGCTGGGAAAAAATACCATGTCTTATAAATTCCTCAGTGCTGTAACATCAAAGCAGTAGGGTCGGCATGCAGATCCAGAGGGGAGGGGAGACTAATTTGATGAGGATGTATATGTGATAGATAGAGATTTCATTTAAGAGACCATCCTGAATGGTGTATGCCAGACTGAGCCCTGAAATCCTATAATTGGCCATGAAAAGCATGTAGATCACAGGTGCTCGCCCTTGAAGAACTGGAAGAACTGAAGAACGTAACCAAACACAGTTGGGAGGGGCCAAAACATTTTGAAACGGCACATCAGGGAATTAGAGGGAAGTCTAGGGGAATCCTACACTGCTGGCAGCACACAGAGGCAAAGGAGACTATCTGAAACTGGGCTTCTGAGGGTCAGAAAGGCTCCTTTGGGACTGACAGGCGCACAGGGATGCCATATCTCTCTCCCTTGCGCTGTCACCCTGCAGCCAGGATCCACAACAGCCAGGTCAAAACGCTCCTGGTCTCCCCATCACCAGGGTCCCTCCTGGTAGTTTTCTGCAGCTGGATGTAAATCCCAAGAGTAAAACTCAGTCATTAGCCTGTTTCCCGTGAATGCAAAAGTGGTGCTTAGTGAATCTGGCATCCCAGCCCCCAGTCCTTCTCTACCTCTCTGCAGAAATGGCTTACAGGTGTAACACCCATGCAGCTTCACACCATTATTTTTGCTCTCTCCAAATTTTCCTCCCCTTGACTGAAACAGAGAATCCAGGAGAGCTGCAGGGATCAGGGCACAGATTCTGCCTTTGGACGGGCAGAGTGGCGTTTCCAAAAGAAGTGAACAGCATCACTTTTTTTTGTTCAGGAAAAACAGGTCTGTGTGTTATACCCCAATGAGCAATAGGTTCACAGCACAGAGAAATGGTAGGAGCAGAGGAAATGAAATTTAACACGAGAGAGGAAAACAAGTAAACATTACATATTTTTACAAGGGAGTCCATGTGCAAGTGATTAACTTTTGCTATCGAGGGAGGATAAAGAGGGAGCCAAGATCCTCTGTAACCATTACAAGAACTGAACACAGCAGCAAATATGGAAAATTTCACCAGTTTGGCAGATGCTGTAAAATATTTTTAGCTCAAACACCTGATGTTTGTGGTCCTAACACTGACCCCAGCCTAGCAATCTGTAATCTCAGGAAACATTGCATTAGCTTTCACAGAATCTCACTTGTGACCAACTCTCACAAAGCTGCACCTCTCAAGGAAAATTTACAGCCCCTGAACTGGGTATGTGCTACGGTGCAATGACAAACACCAGCTCGTCTGCAAAGATGGAGTGTTCCCATTCTCAGCATCCTCGGGACCGAGGGAGACGGGCTGTTGTTGTTGAGCAGCTGAAGAATGCACACTGCTCAAAGCTCAAGAATGTGGAAATGGCAGAGCTTTTTTATAAGGCCGTTAAAAATGACATCTTAACAACATCTGCAATTAAAAATCCTCAGAGTGGGAAGAGATATTCCAAAAAAACATGTGGATCATAGACCTCATTCCGTTCTTATGACTTAAAAATTTGACAGCATAAGCCTAGAAAAATGAGAGAAGTGCCTCTTCCCCGTCTGCTGTTTAAGCAGCTTCCTCAATTCCAAATTGCAGTGACAAATGATGGTGCGCTGACCCTAGGGTGTCCTCCAGCCCTGTGCGGCAGCAGTCCACTGCTACAGACGTTACTGCAGGAGAACAGCATTACTTGCTTTAAGCCACACTTCTATGTGTCATGAATAAATTTCATATTCTGCGTATCCAAATATACCTAAAGCTAAAGAATAACACAAAAAAATTTTAAAGGAGACTAGATAACTCGAGAGTTTGGTAGAGTAGCTGCACTTTTCATTTTCATGTTGTCGGTTCAGGTCCACCCATCCATAAGCAGTGGGATTTCTGTGAAATGAGATCTTGGCTCTTCTGGTCTGGGTCTGAGCAGAGCAGGGGGCTCTTCCTTAGACCTGCCCTGGTTATTAGCGCTATCAAAACACACTTGTTAGTGATCTGGCCAAACATAGCCTCAACGGGCCATGAGGACACAAAAGCTCAGTTCAAGCCTTCCACCTGATGTGAGGGGACCTCCTGCTACCACAAGTTGTGATTTCTGTGCCCTTTAGCTGAAAAGTCGTCTTTCTACTCCAAGGCTGGCAGGATGGCACCCTTGTCAAGACTCAAATTCATGCTAAGAAAAACACAAAACAAAACGACAAAGAGCAATGGAAAAGGGAGTCCTTGGGCATCCTAGGAGCTACCTGGCAAGTAGAGTAGAACGGCAGCTATAAAAGGAACATTCAAATTAAAGAAATGTTGGGATAGGGTTAATACAAGTTTGTTAATTATCTGGTAAGGACCTGCTCAGATGTACTTTGTCTCTGCATGTGCACGCACACAAACACTTGCTTCAGTGCCTTGCTTGAATAATAAGGCACAACAGGGCAATCATTGTTGTACCATAATTGCACTCCTCGGGTGTACGCCAGCCACGAACCCGAAGGAGGAGTGCTATCAGCAGCCTGAGAAGTATGATTATGGCCCAACAAGGCATGCCCTGTTGTGACTTATTACAATTAGAAAAGCTATCTACAGTGTTGCAAACATTGAGGTGAGGGCGACGAGAAATGCTTTTTAAAAGCCTGTGTTCTGGTAGTGCATATTTAAAATGTTGTACCTGCTGCTAGAACTCACCATTAGCCAATCATATGGCTCAAGTATTCTTTGAATGACATACTTCATGCCCCATCTCAACTCTGTGCTGAAAGATTAGAGGAATTAGCAACATTTTTCAACCCTCTTTGAGCTCTCAAGAGACCTGAAAAGCAATAAGTGGTATACAGGGAAAGTACAAGCCCCTTGCCAACACCAAAAAGCATTGTTGAATATCTGGGGACAATTAACTGCTTTCCTCCCAAACAGATAGATTTTTAGCAAACAGCTCACAAGTATAGTTAAGAGACACTAACTGAAAGGAAGGAATTGCTTTTTTTGCCACATGCTTTCATGGGTGCACATCTATCCATTCCTCAGCTTTCAAAGAAGGGCCAAACGGGAATGAGGAAACCTACCTGTTTTATAGAGCAGTTGTGAAGATTGATTAGCATGCAAAAGAAAGTATTGGGAAAGCACATAAAGGATGTACAAAAAGCTGCAAAATACCCAAGTGGAAGAAATTGTTCACCCCAATGTGACAAAAACTGTTCAAAGAAAGACAGCGCCTTTCCTGCGTAGGGTCCCAAGCAGAAGCTTTGCAGGGGGGTTTTTTTTAGTAACGCTGAAGTTAACTAGGGACTGTGGCAAGGATGCAGGACTAAAAACACAGAAACGTAAGGCTGTCCAGCCGATGCAGGAGCAGAATGCGTCGTCCATGTTCAGAAGGCTCTTTCACCTTGAATGAGAAAGATAGCTTCAAACAAACAAAGTGATTGTGCACAGGTTTTGATGAAATCTGAGCTCCCTCCAAACCACATCGGAGTAATAGGTGCCTCAAAACAGTCCTTGTAAGAAAACAGAGCTAACACAGACATTGTAGCTTCAACCAGTTTGGGGAAAAAAATAATAAAGGGGGGGGGAATTGCATACGATATTAAATTCAGAGAGCTTTACAGCCAACATCTGGACATTGGGACAGCTGGAGCAGTGTTGTGTAATGCCCGTGAAGCGCAGAATAAAAAAAACACTAAGAAATTGCCCTGTGATACCTAATCATCAGCCAGTCAAAACACGTTGGAGCTAACGTATATTAATCACTGGAAACCTTAGATAAGTTCAGTAAACATTGCCTATTACAAATATGTTAAAAAATAAGGCTTTGAAACAGCACTGTGCTCAGGAGTCTGATCCAGAGCTCACTGAAATATGCTGGAATGTTTCCATTCACCTCGGTAAGTTTTGTGCATTAAGCTTTTTCAAGCCCAGGCAGCAGTTCAAAAATAACTTTACAGCATTATCCCAATTGTTTATTTGTGTATGAACAGCACTGAAAGAGTACACATGGCCAAGCAGAAAAAGAACACTTAGTAATATTTTTAAATTGCCATCACCGAAACCACTGACAATATAAAAATTCAACTATTTATGATGTTGTAACACTGGCTTTAATAGGGATGGTGGTGGAGAAACTAAGCGTAATATAATCAACAAATTAACAAACCCCAAGGCTCTCCCGAGGATTTTAATAAGCAGAACATTTAAAATATTAAACAAACAATAATCGTGAAAATCAGGATATGATTAAATACTTTTAACAATCAATCCTGAAAATTTCTCTCAAAATTTTTTTCGAACTGTTTCATAGTCTGCTCACAAGCTGCAGAAAACACGACATATACTTTAATGTGACCCACTAGGATAAAATAAAGCTGTGTTTGTCCACTGTTGCCTGACTTTGGGCTCATTGAGTTAGACTGAGTAGATTTGAAATGAATCAAGATGTTTAACATCTGCCTCCTGTTATTAGGATATTCTCTTCCTATTTATAAACAAATGCTTTGCTGGGGTTAGGCTGCAGACTCCGTTACTCTGTGGACTTGTGTTTCCTTAGCAATCTGAACTTCAGGCCACGAGTAAAAGGTACATTATAAGTCTTCTGAAATCTATCAATGAATGCAGGAAAAAATAATTAATTAACTGTCAGTGCAGTCCATTTGCTTGGTCCCACACAGCTAGCATCTGACCATATGCTACAAGACACCGTGTTAATGCAAAAACAGATTTTGGATTAAAATTAGCTCATGAAAAGTGCTTACATTTTAGTTAGAACAAATGATCTTATTTTTGTGTGCATGATCATCACATCTTTTTCAAGACTCTCATGCTATTAAGGCTTCTATATCTCTCTAGCAATTGATAAATGTTTTTGGAAATCCCAACACTTCCATAAGCATGGTAAATACAAAACATCTCCTTTGTTCACCTGGTTCTTCTCTACTCCCTTTCCATTGTAGCTTATGTTAATCTCTCCTTCAATCTACTTCCGCGTGTTAATTTGGATTCCTCCTTTCTTCCTTACATTCATTTTCTTGCTCTACTCTGGTCTTTTCCAGTTAATGTAATGAAACTGGACCCCATTTCACTACCCTTACTGACAGCCTGGTTTGTGTCTCTGTTCTCTCTCACTCACCCTAATGCAGCACTTTCCTCTCTGGCCTTCCTGACTGCATGTCTTTTGCTCTCCCTGTTACCCTGCATTCTGCAGAAAAATAATCTTTCTTAGCGTGTCGTGTCCCCCCGCCCCTCAAAACCTAGCACTGCTTCCCTCCTTTGAACCTTTCTTCCAGAACAGACATCTGCCCCCTCCAGCTCTGTTCTATGTACTGTCTCCATCTTAACCTGCTTTAGTCACTACTCAACAGTATCTGAATGTCTGCGATTAATATAACATTATAGCTCGCATTTATAGTTTTTCTGTTTGTGTCCAGAGTATGCTTATGGCCAAAAATGCTAAAATATGTGACTTCACAGCATAATGCCACACAAAGTACAGGTAAGCATTTATATGGACACATTCACTCCCTACTTCATTACAAAGAATTGTGATCTTAGAAAATAAGGATTTCAAAAAGAATATTTTATGACATCACCTAGTCCAACCAGAAGGATCACGATTAAAGCCGGAACAAGAAATATCTACATCATCCCTAACATTTTCTAACTTTTTCCACCACCTCCATCCCAGAGACCAATGTTAGCACCTCCTCCCAAGCCGTAACCAAACTGTCCTTGCCTCAGCATATGCCTGTCACTTCTTGCTCCATCCACAGAGGACACAGAGGACTGTCTATCCCCATCCTCTTCTGGAGCAACTTTTAATGTACTTGAAGGCTGCGATCATCTTTCTCTCTGAGTCTTCTCCACTTTAGACTAAACAAACCCAAATCTTCCAGTCTTTCCTCAGGAGGTCATGCTTTCTAGGCCTCTGAATATTCATTATTTTTCTTCTTTGGGCTATCACTAATTGGTCCCCTTCCTTCTTAAAGCTGAAACCAAAGCAAACTTAGCAATGAATAGAAATCATTTCAGACCTGATTTACTCTTTTACAGCAAATGAAAGATACTTCCTCAAACAACCTGCATCCTTCACTCAATTACTTGATTTAAGTATTACCTTATTACCCAATTACCAGTTACTTTATAATTGATTAAGTATTATAAAGCGGGAGTGAGCACCTTAATAACAAAGGTAACATTACTAAACATGATAATGCAGATGCAGTAACAATGAAATAATTCATAGCCAATACTTTTTTTTTTCTTTTTTCCTTCTTCCCCCCCCCCATTTTACACTTTTAAAAAGATGTATTCATTACCTGAAGTTATCCACCATTAAAATTCCATATACGATGAGATTTTGGCGTACACATTGAATGGGAGTGGTTCTATGTGTTTCATTTATGAAGCTAAATTGAATTTAATTCACTGATTTTGTGCATAAACTATCTTGGTATATCCTTGGATTTTCAATTCAAAGAATAATCATAGAGCTTATTTCTCAGCCAATGTACGAAACGTTACTGCAAGCCTTATATATTTAAAATCAATATATTCTGATGATTATTTAACCGAATGAAGCAATGGAAAACTTACAAATCTGGTGTTGATTACCTCATGTCCTAAGCAGGAAAAATACATAACACATTCAACCTAATGTATGGCTATAAACATGATTAATGTATTTTCAGAATGTCCCACATAAGCATTATTTTCCGAAGATGACATTTTAATGATATTCGACATGCAGTATGTTGCACAAGTTGAAAATCTGTCATGTCTCTTTAAATACCTTGATGTATGCACATACATGCATACAATCCCCATGGCATGTATTCTCCCACTGAATTAATTTGCATACCTAGAAGGCCATGTCCATACGTATTTTCACAGGCAGGGAGTTCAGCTAATATATTTCCCTAAGTTTGGTTAATCACTCAAAGTTTGAGACACTTTGAGTTAATCACTCCAAGCGTCTTCAGCAGAGCTTAGGTACTAAATGATCCTCTGCATGTAACCCAAGCTTCTCCCGGTAATGCCCTTCAAAATGTTTTGATTTTGGCCCTCCTCAACACAAAACAAGCTGCACCTTGGCTGCATGGTTCCTTCAAGGCTACTGTCCCTGTAGTGCTGGCCTGGCACAAGTTCACACCAAGTTTTCAACACAGTTTTTGGCCCACTTCCCTCTCTTTGTCCGTGTCATTAAATACTGCTCATCTACTCAGCACATTCTCAAATGGATCCAGCTCCTTCTTTTAATCAGAAGGCTCAAAAACATGGGCTAAAAACTAAGTCATCTCTTGGAGACAAGCACAGAGCCTCTGATCCACCTTTGGCTGAGACTAACTTCCACCTGCCCTATGTCTGTACTGGAGACATGAGCCCAGGAAGATATCTCCTGCTGCACATGCTTGGTGGGTGCCCCACATCTTTATTTCCATTACCCATGGGTGTTTATTTTAAAAAGCAAAGTGGTTAGGCCTCTGCCTGGTGGAAAGCAGTACAAAAGCAGCAGAAGTGCTGAGCTGCTTTACATACCAAGGCAGAGCCATGGGGAAAAAGGCTGCCAAACATCATTTAACCTACGCCTACTTTACCTCTACCTATTCCAGCTTCTGAGTTACGACTCCCTCAGCAAGAGTGGGAGATGCCATGATGCAAATGCAGAAATACAAAGGTGGTACAGCAAAACAAGGACTACTATCCCTCTTGGCAACATCGCAGTGTTACACCATTTGGCCCGGCAAGGCTGTTCCCCCATCAGGGATGGAGTCAAACTCTTCAAGGAAATCACGCTCAAAGCTCACAAGCTGCTTGGTTGTTTTTCAAGGCAGTGACCTCAGCTGGCCGATACCCCGGGACACCGTGTGTCATCATCAGATTGCTGTGCTGGCACAAAAGGTTAAAACCGCCCGACTCTGCCCCTGCTGCTCCAAACTCTGAGGAAACAAACCCCAAACAGGGCTTGGAGGCAACAGGGCCATTAACCAAGTCCTCCTGCCGGCTGGTTGAGTGGGTGGTTTTTGGCACTCCTAGCCCATTCCTAAAAGACTTATCTCCTCCCAAAGGGTGGAAAGGATCCCTGTCCCGGGAAATAACTCAGGGAGCAAAGCTGGTGCGTGGGGGTATTTCCTGCCTTGGAGAGGTAGCAAAGGGAAGCTGCTCCAGACCAGTGGCTGGAGGGGTGTGCTGGTGTTTGTGCCAGATGGAGCCAACCATGGGGCAGTTTAACTCCACAGTGAGATTTACACCACTGAACCCATTTCTCAATGCAACAGAAACAGGAAGGAGAGCTTCAGTTTACTAGTAAATGGTCTTGTTCAGCCAGTGGCATAACCCATTTGATCTCTTTGTTGTCAAAGTTTACTTGCTCAGGAACTCGATTATCACCTAATCAAACGCCATCTGATTCTCTTATTACTTAGATAATGGAGGAGGGCATTTTTCTCCTAAGAAAAGTTTGAACTGTTATGAGACATGAGCTTTTTACAAAAACTTCAAGCTTGTTTATGATACAGAAACATTAAAAGCAGGTGGGGAAATAGAGTATAACCAGCCAAAAGCCACTGATGTCCGAGTGTGTCACACAAAATCTCTATAGGAAGACAAAAATAAATAAAAAATCATGCATGTATCACACACATATCACAATTGCAGATGCATAACTGATGTAATGTAATAATATTCAGTGCTGTCCATTTCTGGCCCCAAGTGCCTAAAACGCACAATCCATATTTGGCGGAGAGAAGATGGTGATGAAGGGGATATCAACTATCAAGACACAAAGAAGGAGGGCCCCTACCCTGTCCCAGGAAAACCCACAACAGCATTTGCACAGCTCGTGGTGTAGAGCAAATTGAGAAGTACCTAGGAGCACCTGAGAAAGGGAGGGTTTCCCAGGAAGCTGTGGAGTCTCCACTCTTGGAGATATTCACAATCAAAACCAGGCACAGCCCTGAACCACCCACTGTAGATGACCCTGCTTTGAACAGAGGAGATGGACTGGGCAACCTCCAGAGGCCCCTTCTGACCTCTGTGATTCTGTGAAAGATCCATCAAAGAAAACTGGACTTGTATTCAATGCCTGATTTTAAGGACTATCTGTGGAGGTAGGTGGAAACTCTAGACATGCAAGAGCTTAGCAAAGGAAGGGAAGGATCTCTTCTGTTGATGCTGTGGGGTGTTGGGAAGGATACGAAGGTGAAGAAAGCCTGGCCCAGCATAACCACTAGCTCTGCAGAGGTGGCAAATAAAGGTGGGGGTAGGATAGTCTTCACAAATGTGTCCCCGGTGCACACAGGTTATTCTAATGAAGATGCAAATGGCTGCCTGGGGGGCTGGTGCAGCCCAGAGCTGGCTGTCAGGAAAAAAATCCCTTCTGGCAGGCAGAAAGAAGCAGTTTTCCTGCAAGGAATGAGCAGCCGAGAGAAATTTTTTTGCAGCTCGGGGCGAACCTCAACCGTTGCCAAGCTGCTCCCTCCCGTCAGCCCAGTCCTGCTTCCCCCTTCCCCACTTTCTCCTGCACTTCAGCCACCTGGAGCTGCAGCCCGTCCCTTGGGGTTCTCCCCAGCCTTGGAAACAGCGTGCTGTTTGGCTTGGCGAGGGCAGTTTTACTATCACGCTCATTACCAAGGAGGGTGTTCACTCCCTGACTTGTGAAAGTCACAACAGGCAGCCGTACACGCTCCAGGCTGGGGTTTACACAGGACCCCGGCACACATCGCTCAGCCCTGCTCCCTCCCGTCACCCCCACTTCTCCCTCCAGTGCCTCCCACTCCCTCCTGCACCAGCACGGCCATGCCGCGCACACAGCTGCCCGTTACTACTCAGTAGTTGCTTGAATCCCACTAAATGCTTGTCAAAGTGCCCAGAGAGCTGAAAGTGAGCTCTTTAAATTACATTTGTTGAAAGATCCCTGGTGCCTGTTCCTGCTTTTCGTTTTCAGCAACTCTCTGAAATCATAGTTTGTTTTACAGTGATGTTTTGTTTTTCTTTTCCTGCATCCAACATATAAGTCATGGATGATGCATATTAAACACATTAAACGGGTTTCAGTGGGGCTGCGCACCATGTGTGCGTAAGGCTGAGGTCTGAGACAACGACATTTTCGTGTTTACTTTCTACGCCGGGAAGCTGTATGATGTGCTGCTCCCTTATGCACAGCACTGGACAGACATTTGGCCCCATTTTAAACCAAAGAAAGAAGTTGCATAGAGGGAAGCAGCAAAACCACTAAGGACACCGCTGAGGAGGAGGAGGAAGAACCAGAGTCTTCTTGACGGGTTAAAGCAGAGGCTGGAAAGCAGGACTGCTTGGATTGATGCCTGACCACAGCTGACAACAGGCAAGTCTCTTCACTTCTGTGCTTCTGCTTCCCCATCGGTGAATTCTGCTCCTCTGTGAATGAGGAGAATAAACAAATTCGGCACCCTTTCCTCAGGGAAGGAATATAGAGTTTGGAAAGGGTTTTGAGCTCCCCACACAGAACCAGTTCTTTGTATGCAAGGAGCCGTCATATATTTTTAGAAGAGTTTATAATTAGAAGAAGAATAGCTCCCTCCCTTTAAGAAAAACCGAGATTTTTGTTCTTATTATACATTTATGACCATGCACCAGATTTTTTTTTTTTAATCCTGTGCCTTTCCAATTTTGCTATTAATATGTCATAAGAAAATCAGGGATTGTGTCCAAATTCCAATTCATGGGAATGGAATTAATATCTCCATTAAAAAGAAAAAGGGGGAGTAATGGGGGAAAGTCTCGGAAGCCCTGGCGGGTGGTAATAGTTGAACTCAGCCCTCCCATCCCGGTGACTCATTCTGGGAATGGATAGTGCCTCAGTCGTCTTCAGACATTTAACACCTCCCTAACAAGATTTAGCATCAACTGGGATGTGCGAACAAATAATATTAAGCAATTTGAGACTTCCTAGAACATCTGTCTAAGCTGTGTTAGGGCCTGATCCTGTCATGGCTGGGTGGGAGTTGGAGAGGCTACACATCGGGCTTTTTGTTATTAATACCAGCAGTGGGGAATTTCAGTTACAAGTTATCCCTCCCAGATCATGTTTCTGAAGATGTAAAGAAGAAAACAAGGTTCAGAAGACAGCACTCTGCCAAAAGGAAGAATATTTTAGGAAGGTCTTTCTGACTCTCTAGCCAGATTATGTGTAAATTTAAGTTACTGAGAGAAAATGAGAACCATTTGTTTAAAGTTCAAATCCTGTCTGGCCTTTACTAGGCTAGGTTTCAAGCATCCTGTTTTGCCTAATCTCTGCGTCTCAATCCATCACCTTGATGCAACTTCCCCATGAGAGATGTCCATAGCCCTACCCAAGCAGTTGGACTTGGGAACAAAAACATCAGTGCTGGAGCTCTCTCCTGGCAACTTTTGTGTGTTGTCAAGTGTTTGAGCACAAGCAGAGTATGAGATACCCCTAAGCTGTGGGGTTTCAAGTATCTTGGGCTGAGTAGGTGTCAGAAAACTGAGTTCAAACCAAACCCTTTTCCCAAACTTTTCTGACTTTTATCTTCAGGGGAGCCCCACAGGCTGAGTTTGAGCTGTGGATTCCAAAAATCTGATGGTGCCTCAACTCACTCTTGAAATTTGGCTGTTGTGGCTCTACCACAGTGCAAATTTACAGCAGTCCCACCTCAATTGTGTTGAGACAGAAATCCCAAATTCAGGAGTACATGGGACAGGCTGGAAACAAGTATTGACTGTTAGGTTTTTAAAATATACAAATTTTTCACCATTTTTTCTCCTAGATATTGTAAGTAGTTTCCAGATCTGAATTGCATAAAAGCAATCCGGAATTTATATATAGGTAATAAAATGGTTCTGAAGGTTAGCTGCTGATTGAGAAAACTTGAGCATCCTATAACAAAAACCTAATTAAAGCAGTGTGGTTTCCTGACATTTCCAGTGTACTATAATCCATTCTGCATAATTTATAAGCCCTCAATTTATTTTTCAAAGTTCTGAAAGCTCAACAATTCATTGATATATTCCCCATGAAACTTGCCTCAACACATCTTGGGCTTTTTGATGGGGAGCTCTAAAAGGTTAGCCAAACTATAGGCACTGAAGGAAAGTCCATGCTTCTAATAATCCCTAGTCCTGCTTTCTGAGGAAAGCCTTGCCTGCCCTATTTTTTTGGCCATCAGCCCAAATGCACACTCTGTCCTTCCCATGGACCTCCTGTATGGACCTTCAGCGAGGAAGTGGACATACCAACTTCCCTTAACAAGTTACAAGGAGCAGCACACATTCTATTTTTTACCAACAGCTTTTAAGGCAACTTTGGTTGGGCACCCACAATGCAGCCACACTCAAAAATATCAGTTGGCTATCTTCTGGTGACACTCACAATGACAAGAAGCATGTCCAAGCAGCCAGAGAAGCATTGTATATGAGAGATACTGATGAAACAGCTCCCACCCATCACAAGAGGTCAGAATCAAAAGGGAAATTATTAAGTACTGCAGCTGTTGTCAGTCACCTACCAGGTAAAGAGATGAATGTATTCATTAACCTGTTTGCCATTGCTAATGTGTTGGTTTTTTTTTTTTTTTTCCCACAATATATATTCCCTCTTTCATTTCACAAATCTGAAATCAGGCCTCTTTCCCTTGAGGAAACCTTTGCTGCAAGCATTTTGTCAAGTTAGATGGCAGCCTGTAGGAACACTGAAATTTTTACAGGCTATGGAGATTTAGGAAGATGAACGGTTGCAGCCTCTAGTAATCAAACCATCTTCTAGTGATGAGAAGATGGGATGATAAATCAATGGTTTCCACTATCCATTGCCATGCCGAGGGGAAAAATGTCTGTGTTTCTGATGTGGTTTTACAAACCAGAACGTGCAAGGGAGGACACAGTCCAGTCTAAATGATGGGAGCTGAATAACCATTTGATAAACTCCAAAAGCCTGCATCTGTGCTGATGGTTGGGGAGTACTTGCTGCCTCCCTCCATGCCCAGGCTCTTCTTCAGCCCTTCATGGAAAACACAGTATGCCTCATGGTGTATCTGCTATACCTATGCTGGGTGACTGGTGTTCCTGTAAACACATGTCCATCCCTCACTGAAACACCCCTAACCCATAGAGCAGTAATAGAGAGGAGAAAGCCTTTTGATCACCCCTGAGCACCCCCATCTCATGCCGTCAGCCCACAGCTACGGCTGACGGACTTACCTATGCCACATAGCAGCCATTGTACTACAGCAGCCACCTCTAAAATCTTTTCAATTGCCCAAGGTCACTAAATAACGATACTTCATTATTCACAGGTTGCTTAAGTATCCTTTATATTAAGTGCAGGGAAGTTTAGATAACATCAAATTGCAGAGAAAAGCACTGGAAAGTTCTTGAGGGTGGCAACTGCATGCCTAAATGACATTTATTTATTTAGAAGTGCTTAAGACATGCCTTTCACTTATCCTAGGCAGACACAGAGCCTTGAAATCAAAACTCATGCAATATCACTTGGCCCAGTGCCTATACTTGGAAGAACTTTTTCAGCACACCCAAACTAAGATGTTCCTTTCCCAGTTTCTATCACTTAATCATCCTTCTTCTCCAGACACCACCCAGAGTAAAAAACCGGGATAAGCAGATAAATCCTTGCTTAACTACAATGCTGCATATGATTCTATTAAACATGTTACCAAAATAATAAGAAAAAATAAAAATTAAATCCCTGAGTCTTGTCTGCCATGATTAATTTCAAATCTAATTGTTCCCTAGCTGTATAAAACCCTGAACGTGGGGATTCTTCACTGAAACACGAATGCAACTGTAGCAATGGCAATGAGGCTGCGATATAGCAACATTATGAGCAAGGCAATTGGGTAGCCCATGACTTGCTGTCGAGAATCCTTCACAAAACTCTGTGGCCACACAACATAGCTTCAAAATTAACACTTATAGGACAGGAAAGCACATTATGGTCATTGAGCTGGGATGACCCACTAAATACAAGCCATAGAGTCAGTGAGTTCTCCGCCTTCTCCCACACACTTCACGCTGAGCTGGATTTTTTCAGTGGTTAACATGCTAACACAGGCAAGGCCATACCCAGAAAGTTCTCTATCATCTCATCCCTATTACACAAATAGGTCTGAGGTGTCTTTAAAAAGAGCTTCCAACAATGCCTTTTAAAAACCTCTTATTTTCCTGCAATTCCAAAGGAGCATATATCAAAAGAAGCATTTCAATACTGTAACCCTAACCCTCTCTCTTAGAACCAGGCACATTGTGTTTCAGATAAGCTGGACCATATTTGGCATTGCTCCAGTCCTGTTTGGAATATGCACATTTAGTGGTAATGTGCAGAAATCTTTACCATTGCTCATTTTCCGTAAGGCATCTTTCCAAGGGAAGGGAGTTTGCGCTGCTCCCTGCCTGTTTACAAGGAGCCAGGGAGCGCTGTGTTCAGCAGTGTACAAAGCAAAGCCTTTCACTACAGGCAGGCACACACACATGATTCCAATATCCTCGCTCCGAACTTGGAAGCCACAGCTGCTACTTTAGACCACAGCAACTGAAAACACCCGAGGGGGAGAGCAGGCAAGAGACTGAGATCCTATATGTAGAGCCATAACAACAGCATGGGTCGGAGCCCCACTGCAACACATCGTACGGCGCTGGGAGAGCTCTCTGAGGTAAATGGACACGCAATGAGTAAAAAGAAAATGAAAACAGCCTAGCTCTCATCAAGAGGAGTAGCAAGGAGAAGCAGCCATGGCAGAGGGCTAATATTTTGGTCAGTGTCCAGTCTCATGTGTTGCTGGCTGTACCCATGTAATTTCTGCTAGAACTGAAT
>VYZM01022626.1:180932-203433 GCA_013398915.1 Dromas ardeola | reverse complement strand
TTGACTAGTTCAGCGTTTACTCTTTTGCCAAAGTCAGAAACACTCCCTGAAGTTACCTTGTTTCAGGAAGCACACAGATGCAACAAAAACAAGGCTGTATCCAGCCCTCTCAGACCAGTCGCATCAGTAGCTCCCCTTTATTTCCATTGCTGTGTCACATAGAAAAATCAAGCCGCAGCAGACAGTATACACTGACTTCTTAAAATATTTTTAGACTACGTCAGCTATCCTTTCTCACTCCCTCTGTGGAAGAAGTGTGCAACAGTTTAAGTTGGAACCAGGCAAAATGAAGTTACAGTTGAACAGGACACATAATGCCTCCGCAAAGAGGACCTGTAACATGGGGTCTACTACATTTCACAGTTAGACCTGCACAAACAACAACCTGAGGTTTCCAGGCACTAATGGCATCTGATTTCTGTGGGTCCTTAACGATAGAGCCATTCTTTAAGAAATCATAGTCCAGCTTCTAATTTATATATCTTGATTTTCTTTCCTGCTGCTGCCTCTGAATGCTCCAACACAGAAGACAGCTAAGTAGGAATTGTGTAAATATGATTCTATGGTCTTTTTTATTTCTTTGTTTTTGAGAAGACTGGGTTAGAATAGTGGTAAAGGAAAACAACTGTCTTAAATTAATTACTGTCCTAATTTGAAAAATACCCTTCCTTTTCCCAGTAATTAATTTCAGTTCAAGAATTCAAAAAATCAGCTGCAGTGAAGTTCAATCTATCTCTGCAAATGCACAAGAATGGAAAAACATGCAGCTTTTCATAGGCTTCCAGCAATGCACAGAAATGCGTGTATAAATTTCCAAAAAGCAAATTAAAGAAGCCCGCGTATAAGAGAAGCTAAAAATCTTGAATTAAGACTCTCCATTTGTTACTGGTGCATGAGTTATATAGTATCAGATGTCACTCACTTTTGCTTGTTCCAGCCTAATAACATATACAAATGGGAAATATTAGGTACCTAGTGAAAATGTTACGTGATGCAACTCAACAGCAATTTCATGATGGGAGTCTCTTTACAATGAATAAAATGATTTCTGTATTTATATTTTTCAAATGTTCTAACAATACAAAATCTTGCTACAGTAGATTAAACAGAAAAATAACAGTTTATGAAATATGACTTCCAAAAAACTAATTGCAGAAGAAATATTCATTCCCAGTCCAATAAATCCTCAATTTTAAATGTCAGCTGCAAAACATAAATCCCTTTAATAGATTTCAAACTGTGGTGACAAAGTTGTAATTGTAGGGTCCAGCCCACTCAAAATCAGTCCAATGCTCTCGCTTTGCATTAGCCAGTCTTCTGGTTATTTTTTTTTTTGTTTTTGTTGTTGTATTTTAATCTCATCTCTGATCTTTTAGGAATTTTCCATTGCATTCCTGAGCCTAGTTCTGGATTACTTTTGGCTCAGATTGAATTGAATCTTGTTGCTACTCCTCAATAGATGTCTGAAGTGCAAAGTCTGCTTGATCATAACTTTCTGTGTGGTTTACTGCAGGGCAGCATGCACGTAAAGACCCTCAAGTCATGTGAAATAGGAGCCTTGACCTCAAGACACAATAAAGTTGGCTAGTTCGGTTGTAGCTCAAAAGGTCACTTTTTCTGGGACTGCCTCTGAGGGCTGTTTTAAACTAATTATTACCTTTGATTTTAACTTATCGTTTTTGAAAGAAAGAAAGAAAGAAAGAAAGAAAGGAAAGAAAGAAAGGAAGAAAGAAAAAAAGGCCACCCTCAGTTATTATAATTTCAACAGTTTGACTGGCATGTATTTAACATTACGGACATATGAAAAGACAAGGTCCCTACCTGAGGAGCTTACAGTGTAAATTAGACAGAGAGCACTGTGAATAATAAAAGCAGACAGAGGAGAGGTATGTATAAGTATGTGGGAAGAGTGGGGAGGTGCACAGAGAAATATGCAGAGTTGAGAAATATTCTACCAATTGACACTAATTATGATGCTTTTCTTTCTTGCTCTATTTTCATGTAAGTATGGTAATAGTTTTGTTTTTCTCTATTTGCTTGCTTGTCAGCAAGCTATTCCATTGCAGAAGCTTGCCTTCTGATTTCTTTTGCTGTTCTAGATTCTAGTACTATAGGCAATATAAGTACATCTTTATTCTTCTGCTCAGCCATAGCAAATAACACTGAAATCCCCCAAAATGTTATATATACTTCCCTTGGCAGTTTTTCCACAGCAATCCACAGTGACTCGATGCTGAAAAGTACGATTCACTATTAATAGAAAGTATAAATGAACTTGAAATTCTGGGCTTCTGACACAATCATCCCCTAACAAATCTCTGTCACATCTTCAGGTTATTTTGTAATGAAACAAAAAAAAAGAGTATTCGCTGTCAATTTCATTTTGCTTATGCTTAACTCCACTAGACAAACAAAAATACAAAAAGAAAAAAGAGCCAAACAGCTTCTCCCCACTGTTCTTTAGCAAAAAGGATGCAATACTACACAGGCTTTATGCTTTTTAGGTGTTGAAAGTGAGACGCTGTCAGAAATAGGAATATCAGAAAAGGTGATGGATCAACTCGAGAAATTAAACTGCAATCAATCAGTAGGACCAGATGGTATTCATCTGAGAGCTCTGAAGGAACCGAGGACCAATGCAAGTGAGCTGCTAACAAAAATATGTAATTTATCATTAAAAACAGCTACCGTACCAGAGGACTGGAGAGTGGCCAAGGTTGTACCCATCTCTTAAAAAGGTGCTAATGATGATCCTGGGAATTATAAACCAGTAAGTTTTACTTTAGTACTAGGAAACTATTTGGAGAATCAGTAAAAATAATATGCTTAGGCACACAGATAGCAAGGAAAAGCTGCAATGCAATTCTCTCAACCCTCCTAGAACTACAGGAAAGAGTTAAGTAGTCCGTAAAGTAGAACCAGAAGATACAATTTATTTAGTGTTTCCAAAAGCTTACAGTAAGGTCTCTCCTTTAAGAAAAGCATAGGAGCTCCAGAATTGAAGTCCAGCGATGGTGTAAAAACAGGATAAAAGATGGAAAAGGAGACCCAAAATGTCAGAACAATTAAAATTTTGCTCCCTAAAAACATTTTATAAACCCTGGCAGGTCACTGCACCTTCCTAATGAGCTGGTTATATTAGAGATGAATTAACTTACCTATAGTTGCAAAAGCAAGCTGTGTCAGAACGAGGACTTCAGTTCGTGAGCACCCAGGTTCCAGAGCTGCATTCAGAGGACTAGACAGCATCCCTTCCTCTAGGTACTGCAGAAGAATCCGTGGTCAGTTGAAGCAGAGAAAGAGGTTAACTCTGAATTGCCCCTGGGATCAACAGCGGCAATAAAGATGGTTTTGTTCAACCTATTCATTAGCAACCTTGACAAAAAGCTGAAATAAAGATGGTAAAATTTGTTTTCCCTACAACAATCACAGCCTGCTTTCTGATATTTAGACCAAATGCCCATTGCTCTAAACAGGAAAATTCATGGGAGTATTGTTGGCCATTAAGTTAACTGAATTTAGGCAAAACTTGAAGAAATTCCAGTGCAAGCCAGTAAACTAAGACAAAATGGTGGCATGATGGCATGCAAAATTAAACAGACCAATGCCAAGAAGTGCATGTTGGAAAATATTTTCAAGGACTGGTGGCTATTAATTAGCATGGAAAAATCTAGGTGTCATTCACTGAAAAATGCTACCCAGCATATTACAGGAGCTTAGAAAACACACAAAAGCAGAGAAGACACTCAGATACACTAAGAACAAGAAAGATGGTTAAACATAAAATATTACTATGTGATTTTGTGAGTAAAAGCTTCATTTCTGGACATTCTGTTGTATTTTAGTCTGTGGATTATAGGCAAAACACAGCAAACCAACGAAACATACAGAGAAATGCAGTAAACATGATTAATGAAACAGGGGACAGGACTGAGTTAGACGTCAGATTTAAAAGAAGAGATAATTTAATTTAGAAACATGAAGAGGATGAGGAGTTTCAGGATCACATAAAATTTCAGTTGATACAGAAGAGCGCAGGTGCTCCTCTCTGTTCTCTTTCGTTTTACAAAAAATAAGGGGAAGCACATTTAAATGAATATATGGAGATGCTTTTTTTCATCAGCATATGTAGCTAAATTGTGGGATTTATTACTGCTGCACTGGATTGAAGAAAGCAGCTTTGGGGCAATTGCTCCAAAAAGAAAGAAGAAAAAAAAAAAGAAAAAAGGAGTGAATAAAAGAGTAGAAAACAAAAACAAAAGCAAGTGAAAGGAGGAGGACTAACTCTTTGTCATGTCCTCCAGTTCCCCCAGCCTCTTGAGCTGCTCCTCCACACAAAGGGCACATGGCCAGTGATATGCAGGTTTGATGAAAGGGCATCTCAGGTTGCAAAGGAAGACCTGAGAAACAGCCTTCCTATGCAACACGGTTTCCCCCCTAAAACTGTTGCTTTTTTCAGACAGAAATACAAATAGCTGCTGCTGTAGGAGTCCCTAACTCCCACTCTCAGTCCCCGTCTTGGTCTGGGCTAAGAGATAGAATGAGGGAGGAGGAAAGAGCGGCCAAACTTGGAGCCCGACTCCCCTGCGAAGCCCAGGACTGCGCTGCTTGACGTCCTTTCCAGCCCTGCCAGCCTCTCCACAAGCATGCAAACTCTACTCCCCTGAGAGGGGAGAAAGCAGTGGGAACTCGATGTGATTCTCCTTGTGGAATTTCTCAGCACTTTTTCCTTCCTCGGGATTTTTCCCGAGAGATGAGAGTATTTAGCCCTTACTTAGCTTTACCAAAGTATTAGACATTTATTTGATTAAGTATAGCATCTGCAGCCGCACTAGCTAGAATAAAAATTATAAGGGCTATCAATCCTCATACTTCAGGGCATAAGCTGATCACCAGCTGGGGTCGAAAAGAAATTTCCCTCTGTGGTATACTATTGCAATTAGGTGCGTTGGGGGGGGTATGCCTTCCTCGGCAGCCTCAGGCATTGGCCAGTATGAGAGGCAGAGAGATACCAGACTAGATGGACCACTGGTCTGCTCCAATATGGCAATTCCTTTGTTCTTAGAGCTGAATGTTTTTGCTGCCGAGCCGCCCTACTTTGTCATAATGTCAAAATCCAGCATTAATTATAATTCTGAAAATGAAGGAATATTCATGAATTATTATGTTGGCAATAACCACGTGTAATACAATACAGACAAAACCAGTGTCTGCTGCAGAGTAAAAGGAAGTTGACAGCTTCGAGCACAAGGCAGTTTCTGTTTCCAGTTACCCTCCAGAACTTCTTGCACCCGAGAGTCAACACCTTTGAGAATAATAAAGTAATTACAATTTTATTTTATACTGTTCTGACAACAAATTTGTTTCAATAGTGTCTGCACAGTTCAGACGAAGCAAAACACTCCAACAGTTTGACTGTGCAATGCTGATATTTTTTATGGGCTCAAATTTAATCCCCAAAATGGCATGATGGTCTTGGCGAACGTATTTTAAATAAAATTTCCTTCTGTAGGACCCTGGTTCTATCAGCATTTTGACAGAACTAAAAAAAAAAAAAAAAAGAAAGAAAAAAAAAGAAAAAAATTCCAGTAGCTGCTTTATTCCTGTCATGTTCTTTTTCTAAAGCAACTCTCGGAGATGATTGCAAGAGTACATTAAAGGCATGCATTTTCGAAGTTAGTCAGTTGTCAAAGTGATTCTGAGGGTTGACAATCACATTTAAGACAAATATAGAAATCTGAAGGAAATGCTTACAAGCAATTCCATATTCTGGGCGATGATTTGGTTTGGAAATGCATCCAGTTCAAGGGTTAAATGAAAGCAAAAGCAATCACTTCAACCATGTTTTTGAAGAAAATAAAACAGCTTGATGTAAGCTAAATGAAGGGGGCCTGTGACTTAAAAGGAATGGACAGATAGAGAAAAAGGTCAGAAGATTAAATTTTCCCTAAGGGAAAAGTCATTCTTTGGAATCATTAACCTCCTTCTAGGTCACTACTGAAAAAAACAGCAGGAAATCCTACTGCTCCTAGAAAGATGGGTGCATCGTATACCGCCCACTGACCTAGCAACTCTATGGCAAACATAATTGTGCTTACAAATTCTCCTCCAGGCGTGCTCAGTTTTACTATGCCCATTTTAAAGCAATATGATCTTTTAGCTGAACTCTGAAGTGTATCCATAAAGACAATATTCTAGGGGCTTGGGATGTTAAAAAGAAGAATCACTTGCTTAAATGTCTTTTAAGAGAGAGAAATCTGGAAGCGGAGTTTGTGAATTTAAAAGTTGGTCAGTGATAAGTATTATCCATTAGCCATTTCTCTTTAGGACTGAAATTAATCATCATCATCATCATCGTTTCAGTGCATTGTAGTGGCTTTTTACAACCTAAAACATATTGTCAGGATGCCAGGATCAGCTGTATGTTTCAAAGTATCTTTTTGTCTCAAAGAACCTCATCACAGTGTGTTTTCCAGGTTTTATTGTAAGCTAATTCTGTTCTCTCCTAGAGAAGCTAGAGAGTAAATATTACACCAAAGAGGAGAACTGTGCCCTCATATAAGAAATACAATCTTCCTTAAAGCCTTTGGAGAACATTCTGTAGCATTTATCAGACCATATTCAGGTGAACAGTCTTACCAACATTGATGGAAACAAGTATTTTGTCATGATCAAGCCCCCAAAAAAGTGAGGGAAACTGCCTCCAGTCAATTTGAACCACATGATACCATGCTGAAGAACTCACATCTTCATCGAAATGTCACCGCTTTTTCTTCCCCTCTTGCAACAGAAATAAAACTCTCGATCAACATAAATGTGAACTCATATTTGCTTTTGACAGAGGCCCCAATCCAGCAAGGGTTGGCAAGGCAGTTGGATTCCTGTAGCTCTGCAAAGCCCCTAGTCTACCTGGAGACTGCAGGCAAAGCCTGCATCCTGCTGCAGAATCAAGGACTTAATCTTAAGATTTTGTATTACCAGAAAATATTCTGTCAACTATCTTAAAATCCTTTGTCTCTGGTCAGAAAAATTTCAAAAAAGACATACTCAGAAGAGAATTTTAATGTGTAAATAAGACTTCAACAACTTAAAAGGATGTTACACAGTAAAAAACATGAAAATCTTGGGTCATCTATTAAGATGTCTGAAATCTCAGGCCCTCTGAATGAACATTGAACAATACTTTTTCTTAATTTGATGTTGTCTCTTTCCATTATTGTTACATATATGAAATTGAAAGAAGAAAAACCCACAGAAATTATCACAGCCAATTTACTGCCCTGGAAGAAGAAGGTGCTTTGATGAGCTTTAATTTCTGAAATTGTGCATTTCACAAAAAAACACTTTTCACATGTAAGCAAGATCTTTCAAGATTTCAGAAGACAATGACATGACCCCTAGAGAATAAAGGCATTGAAAGAAGTAGCTAAGAGAAAGACAAATAAAGCATAGCTTCTGGAAATTAGCACCCTTTAGAAAGCCTACATGAGGACAGAATCACATGGAGTTCGCATTCTTCAAGCAATCATAATTTTTACTCATGTTCGCACAATGACTGAATAGCCAATAAGCAAGAATCTTTTCCCAAATATTAGCAGCCCAATTACCTAATGTGAACAGGGTACATGGGTAGCAATTTCCTGATACGTGTATGGCAAGAAAGAGAATCATATGCTTCACTTGTTTTCTAGCCAAAATGCGTTTCTGAGGCAGGAAATCAAAAACACATCACAAACCTTGCAAGTAGACTACACACGTTCACTTTGCCGGTATTAGTAACCGTCAAGAGGCTGTCAGACTCGGGGAGTCACAGCTACCCAAAGCAGCGCTTCACGGTACCTCCTCCCCGAAAGTGTGGTTTTGGATCACGCTTTGCTAGGAAATAGTGAGGAAATATTACGTCGTCGTTGCAACTGCTTAGAGAACTCCCCAAATTCAATGCAAACGGCGCTCTGAAACAAAGCGACCAAGGAACGTTGCAGCAGAGCCCTCAGCTGAGCAGCGAGATGCAAGATTTATTATGACACAGTGCAGAGGATATCTGAAAGGGAAGCCAAAGCATTAATGTGCCTTTTCCTCCTTATTTTCCCCCGTCCTCTTTTTTTTCTTTGTAATTCGTATATATATTTATATAAAATTGTTTCTTTTCTCAAGTGAAATGGCATCTAAAATGATCAAAAATTTTAGGAGGTGAGGGTTTCCTAAGATCTTTTCTACTTGTTTTTCCTGTGTTCCAGTGTTCTCTACCCACAGGACTCTGAAATGCTGAAATTTCAGCAGTTCATATGTCTGCCTGCCCACCTCTTTTATTAAAGGGTTGTGTTTCTTTTCTGTCAACACCTATTCTTTAGCACACATCTCTGCTATCATTCAGGAAAATGTTGGCATAGCCTTTTTTTTTTCTTCTTCTTTTAAATTCATTTCTATAGCTGGGCTTTTCCTTTCAAGTCCCCTTAATTTCTGTCATCGGTTTCAACCCCGAAGTTCTCACTTTTGCAAGACAATGAGCTATTTTCACACATGTAAAACGCTCTGTAAAGTGGAATCGCAGATGTCGCATTTACATGTTTATGTTTTCTGTTTCTTTTTTTTTGTCTGTCGCTCAGTTCAGCTCTCCAAGTCCAAGGTATTTCAGTGGAGCTGAGAGACTCTCTCAGTTCTTCTGCCCAGACCTCTAGCTTTATTAAACAAGCAGGTATATCGAAATACGTGTCAGCTTCGGTTCCAAGGATAAAAGCAACCGCTGTAAAATCCAACAATGACCCCGTGCACAAACATTCACAGCCTCTTACACACGTGACCCGTAAACCAGTGCAGTTAATTTTCCATACAGTCTTGTCCCTTTCTATATGGAAAACTAAAAAAAGAGAAGAAAGAAAAAAGAAGAAGAAAAAAAAAAGGCTGTGAAAGGTGAGTTTTGAGGAAGAAATCCCTCTGAGGCTCCTCTTGCCGAGATTCCCTGCCAGGATTGCAGGGGGCAAGAGAAGACCTGCTTTTGGCTCAGTGCGGTAGAGGCCGTGGGATCTGCCCCCAAATCTGGCAGCTCGGTGGGATGCCGTGACCCCTCACCCTGACGCCTAGGCAGCTCGGCCCCATTGTTCCCAGGGGCTGAAGAAGCCGGGAGAGGTGGGAGGGGGATTGCCACAACTTTTGCGGCTCTAGGAAAAGAGATCACCTCTACGTGGGGGTTTGGAAGACGCGAGCTGGCCCATATTTAATGATAATATCCAAGATTTCTGGGGTGCTCAGGTAATATAAAAAAGAGACGTGCGAGTAACAGGGTGCACTCACTGTAAGTGGCACGTGCAAATATTATTTGCCTCCTCCAAGCATTCTTGCCTGTATGTACATGAGCTCATGGTATTCCCACTTCAGCTCAGGAAAGCGGAGAGCCCAGGAGTGAATCACTCCACCTTGAGCTCCAGTTACTTGCCCCACGCTAACCTGCAGCTACCCGCTTCTCAGATTTTTCAAAGGCTTCTAATTTGGCCAGATCGGGGTCTTTTTTCACAAGAACAAAAAAAGGCTCATTGCTGTCACCAAAAGTGACACCCTCCCCATACGTCTCTCTCCCCCTCCTGCACATCCAATTATCAAGTCTCTTTTCCAAAGTATGAGATCTCTAGAGCTTCTCAATGAAGGGTTTGTAATAATTCTTTTAACATGGCAAAACACCGCATTATTCCCTAAACATTAATGTTGCATGAATGCGAGACTACTTTTCCCCATGAAATTTCCTTTTTGATTTTACAAAACAGAAAGTGCAATTTAAAACAATGCTAATGGGGCGCCTATATTCCATAATCTGAAATTATTTGGTGTGGTGCCAATAACTCGCTTGCTAAAATGCTTGTCTGAGGAACCCACCTGACCTTGAACAAGGGCACTTGAGCCCTTTCCTTTGTGACAGTGTCCTTCCGAGTGCCCAGTAAAATATATCACACCGTATTTGGCCATTTGCGTACTGAAAGACCAGAGCTCCATATTTCAGAGCAGAGCTCCATTCATACAAAATACCACTCAAACACTTGACACTAGCCAAATTCCTACCAATTAAAATTATTACATCCTACCCACGGTGTCTTTCAGTTTCTTTGGGACAGGGAGCTTGTTGTCCTCTGTGGTGCTTCATTCAAGCACAAACCTCTAAACTCTTGAACAACCTGAGGTGCTAGAATATTTACTGGAGGAGGCAGCCGTGGTACCTTAAGGAATGTGGATTCAGAAAAGACAGAGAAGCTGTAGAATTTCTCATACTTTTGCAACCTCTTGGAGATGTGAAGTTGAGGGGTGGCTGTTTGAAGGCTGCCCAGCAAAACAGATAGCCAAGGGAGGATTTTCTGAGGAAAGGCGACATGGATATGCACAATCAACTACAATCACAATACATGACCTGAGGAACTATATTCTTTCTTGTCAAAATGAGCATTGCACTGTTTCTGTCTTTGGAGTTAATATTTAAAGACCAGAGCTGTAATACACTCCAAGACACTTTCTTATTTCCTTTCATGGGGTCACTTTACTATATTTTTTTGTTTATATAAGTTGTAAATTATGTATCTGATACATTCACCTTGAAAACCGACTTTTTAACCAGTTCATGTCATTATTCAATCCTAGCACTGCATTCCACATTGACATCTCATAAAAACACCTCCATGCCCAGTTTTCTGCTTGGGTGTCGTCACTCAGTGACCATGAAAGCATGAAACCAGACACTGTTCCAGCAGGTCAGTGTAACTACAACTTGGCTAAACAAAAATAAAATAGCTTTTCATGCTTATTGATCTTGATTTTTTTGGCCATTTTTATGCTTCATCGGCTATAAGCTCGGTAAGGATGTATTTTCTAAAAGGAACTGAAGTTTCTCTTCTCAGTGGATTAGACATTTCACATTTTAGCAGCTCCCACTATTCCCCCCCTCCCAAAAGCAGCCCTTTCCAATGACTTAAAAAAAAAAAAAAGGTTGATCTTTAAGTAATACATATGATATTAGTTTTTCCGTTTTAAAATAATCACATTATTGCAGACATTTTAATAGCTGTAGAGGTTGCTATGTATTAACATGATTCATGGTCCTTGACAGCAGTGTCTCTGAAAATCCCACAGGAATGCAAAATACAAAACTCCACACACGTTCAAATTTTACTGCCTGCAGCTAAAAGAGGGGAAAAAAAACTTAAAACTGTTGAAACCCTTCAACTTTAAAAGCATTAATAGATGGTCCCAGGGGATTAAATCTAAATCTTAATGTGTAAAAATCAAGTTAATAACCACAGAGATTAATATGGTTGCATTTGATTATTGTGATAATGCAAACAATTAGTACTGCTAAAGTGAGATATATTAGCCTCCTACTTGCCCCACACACATCTGCAAAGCATTGGAAATAAATGGAAATAAAGCATTTTGCTCTGAAAGGTTTTTCTTTTTTCTTTTTGCCTTTGTCTTATTTTCTCTGTAGCTGACTCATTTTTAAATTATAATTGTTAACGTTTTATTATTAAGCCTCTCTTTTTATAAGACTCTCATAAAATTGGTTGTCATAATCATCCATTCCATATTGTCAGCAAATTACGCATTCCTTGCCAATACCAGTAAATAAATAAATCTTCTAGATAAATGACATGGCTTTTTTTTTTTTCTTTGAAGGACAAAAATGCCATACAAATGTATTAACCTGAGAAAAATAAGAACTTCTTCCTAGTCCACTGTGAGTCAGTTGGTTTAATCCAGAATGCCCTGGGAACAGAACCAGGCATCTAATCCAATCTATATTATAGGCGGAGTTGGAAGTGCCACCTATACTTAATGCTTGACACTTCCCATTATAAAACCCTTTCTTCAGTTGCGTATAACTGTGCCAGGCTTTAAGTGTTCAACTAAAATTCCCCATGCTGGATGTCTGCCTCACTTTGATTTATTTGTTGTTCTAAAATTTTAGTAGAAATAGTTCAGCAATTTCCAAGAACAAGATTATAGAAAATATATTATTTCGCCCACATCAAAAAAAAGTTTTTGCAACCATTTAATCGATTAACTCCAATATACCCATCCCTTGGAGCACTGACATTCCATTTGGCATAGAAAAGGATCTACCCTGATGTCAAGAATGTGAAAACAGACCAACTTTGGCCAAATCCTTAGCCTTTGCTCAAGTTCAGTAGATACTTCTCAGGAATTTGGCAGTGATGTCCTCCAAAGGCTCTGTCTGTACCAAGCGCACACCAGACTCCGGGCTGCAGGCTCTGGGCAAAACTTGCTCTGTTATTGCTGCTCCCAAACGCTGTGGTTGCACATGTTCAGGCACGGGATGCAGGACTGCAGGAAAGTGGAGATTAGATGTCAACAATTTGAGAGTGTGGAAGAAAGACTATCATCCTGGCTTGGTGAGAAGCACGTGTGTGGAAGGACAAGGAGATTGGGAAAGGGGTCTAGGGGAGCAATTTTGTGACTCACTGCCTCATTGGATTGGAGAAGGACTGAAGCCAGGATGAGGAGCAAGGGAATGAGAATCTGGGACTGGAACTGAGGTGGGCAAAAAATGGGCTGCAGGTGAGAAACCCAGTGAGAAAATCTTAAACAGGGTGGTGGTGCAGGGAAGGGGGACTGGGATTCCCAGTCACAGGACTGGACAAGGTGGGAAGATTGGAAGGTGAGAGAAGAGGCCACTGTCTGCTTGTCTCCAGGACCTGGGACAGACCCCATGAAACCACCGACAAAGCCAGTGTCTCACACCCCTCAAGCGCTGGTGTGCATACAGGACGGCATTAATTGCCTTCTCCTAGCTTGAGTGACCGAGGTCAGCGCTGTGAGTCTAAACATTTTGGCCCTGCTGCTGAGCAGCCATGATGGCACTTCTGTGGGGTTTTCAGATTGCCTTTTTAGAGAAAGATATAGTATAGTACACACAGAGAAAGTTTTAAAAGTCTGGTAACGCATGATAAAGCTTTCAAGGTGTAGGAATAATTAAAATTACTTATGCAGCCCTAATTTGCCCTCCCTTTGTTGTTTATCTTCAGTATGATGTGGCTGGACTTGTCTGAAGATCAGTTAGGAAAAGAGGAGGAACTTCTTTACCTTAAGGGTGGCAGAGCACTGGAACAGGCTGCCCAGAGAGGTGGTGGAGTCTCCGTCTCTGGAGACATTCAAGACCCGCCTGGAAGCGTTCCTGTGCAGCCTGCTCTAAGGTGACCCTGCTCTGGCAGGGGGGTTGGACTAGATGATCTCCAGAGGTCCCTTCCAACCCTATGATTCCGTGATTCTATGATGATTCTATGAAAAGCAGCAGAGAAAGACTAGCACATGATGTGTTGCAAGGCTGGAGGATTAGGAAGAAGTATGCAGGAAGAGAAAGAAGGGCTTCTTAGTTGATGTATTTGAATGTTGTCCTGCATGGAGGGGTCTCTCCTTGCCTCTTCCTCACCTGCGATGCTGTGAGAAGACCAAGACCAGGCTGTTCATTTATGGTCACTTACTATGTTTTGAGAGCGTTTGACTTGACACTTCAGCAGTCTGCCCTCCCCAGTGCCACTCATGACTACATCTCTGCTGTGCACTGATGATATACATGGCTGTGCAACGCCGAGTGCTCTGACAAGCCGGGGTGTAGTGACTTTCCACAGCGATCTATAATTAGTGTGAATGCTGGCCTTAGTTTAAGTCTTGTTGCCTCAGTTCCCCATTTGAAAAATGGGAATAACACCAACCTACCTCTCACATGAGTGTTGTGAAAATGAATGAATTACTATTTATGAAGTACTGTAATGATGAGTGCCCATGAGGAACAGCCCATGAGGAAATTAATTATTCTATCTTCGGAACAGGGTTTGAATAGTGAGCAGTAAATAGGATGTAGGGCCATTACACTGAATAATGAGAATGAAGCAGATGAATAACATCCACTCTGTGCAGTGAATGAGGCAGGGGCTTGATGAAGAAAACAGTAGGAAATCATGTGGTTAAAGACCATATCAAGGTGTATGGTAGGAGAAGGTAACTCTGCCATATACTAGCGCTGGAGCACTTGGGTCCATGCCACAGACACCCCAAACCCTTCCCAGCTCTGACGACGCAGATGTGCCATACAGCCTCACATCCCCCGTGATCCCGCCTTCTCCCTCCGACGGTTCCTAGTCCAGTTTCTGAGTCCAGCCACCCCAGTCTCCTCCCATCTGACTCATTGCTCTAGTTTCCTTGCTTGGCCAGGCCCTGACTCAAAAAGCCTTCAGCTTCCCTCCCTTCATCCACAGCCATTAACCCCAGTTCCTACAAAAACAGGAAAAAGCACATTCCTAACATCGAGACACCTTCCTCTACCAAAATCCTAGCACAGCTCAAAAGCAGGGGGATAGCAAAGCTCCAAAAAAAAGCCAAGGGATAATCAGAAAATATGCACAAATATGCAAATATACATACCTTTTCTAGCTTCAGCAGCAGCTATAGCTTTACAATGTCATCAGAAATTTTCCAAAATTTATTCAGTATGGTTTCAGCCCAGTATTTATCTGGAATGATATAGTTTGGAAATTACGACTGAAAACAGGATTTTCCCCTAAAATATATCAGCAACCACAATCGCAATAGCTGGCAGTCCCTGTCTTTCTTGCATAACATTATTAATATTGAGGTGTGTAAGAAAGAGAATTCAAATGCTAGTTTCCTGGTCTCTGTACCTGGAGGACAAATATATCTATACAGTACACTATTTTTTTCATAAAATTACCTCAGAAATAAGAAGCAGTCAAAACCAAATCTGAATGTAGCTTATCCTAATTCCAGGTATACCAAACTTTAAAGAAATCAATGAAAAAAATCTATGAATGCCTTTTAGCTAGCAAGCTCAGGTTTGAAAATACGTGTTTTCAGATCAGTTACCCATTTGTTTCATTACTTTTTAAGCCATATTTCTCTAGAGATAATTTATGCCAAGGGATAAACTGGTATTTCTCATTTTAGGTGCTGAGTTTATAGCTCATCTCTGACTGAGATTCTCTCTGAAATTCGAGATCTTATAAAGGTTAAGTTTGTCAACTTTGGAATTGGCTACAAAGGGTTAGTGACTATTTTGTACCATTGACATTGATGGCACTTTTGTGCTCAGCGAGAGAAGGAAACAGGGAGAGAAGAGAAAAGAGAAACATTTAGGAAGGAATGTCTCCTCAGGCTGTGCAAGCCATTCGGTGAAAGGGAAGGCAAAACCCCAAGCTTTTAGCTAACACTGGCTGGGTGGGAGAGCCACCAGACCAGCAGCTGCCCTTCCTCCTGGCTGTTCAGAGGAATATGCGTAGTTGATGCCAATGCGACCTTGTATGCAAGATAGTTGAGGGGTAAGACATGAGCAAAGGAGCAGAAAAAGAAAAGGGAAGGAGACCTAGCTTCGTCTCTCCAAATAATTATTCCTGCCTTGTCAAAGAAATAAGCAGAAGGAAGGAAAACAGTAAACCAAGCTGAGGGTCTTTTGTTTTTCCACCTTGACAAGGATGGAGCCAGGAAGAATAAATATCAACCAGCAGCAACTGTTGCAGCTCCCATAGAGGAGTGGAGTAGCTATACAGTCAGGAACAAAGATCAAAGGCTCTTTAATATTGTGACATTCTGCTTTCTGGTTGTGCACTGCAAAACCAATAATGTTATGTGGGTCACATGGAGTTCATGTAACTAGTATCACACAAGCAGTGTTCACACCTTCAGCATATAATTGAGGTGTCAGTAATAGTAGCTGAAGTACAAACCCATGAAACCTGGTGATCAGTTCTTCCACAGATAACCCAGACAGGAACCACTACCCGACTTTTACATAGAATCATAGAATGGTTTGGGTTGGAAGGGACCTTTAAGGGTCACCTAGTCCAACCCCCCCTGCAATGAGCAGGGACATCTTCAACTAGATCAGGTTGCTCAGAGCAACGTTGCTCCAGCCCCATCAAAGCCCTGACCTTGAATATTTCCAGGGACAGGGCATCTACCACCTCTCTGGGCAACATGTGCCAGTGTTTCACCACCCTCATTCTAAAAAATATCTTCCTTCTATCTAGTGTAAAACTACCTTCTTTTAGTCCCTTGTCCTATAGCTACAGGCCCTGCTAAAAAGTTTGTCCCTATATTTCCTGTAGGCCCCCTTTTAAGTACTGAAAAGCCACAATAAGGTCTCACCGGAGCCTCTTCTTCTCCAAGCTGAACAACCCCAACTCTCTCAGCCTGTCTTCACAGGACAGGTGTTCCAGCCCTCTAATCACTTTTGTGGCCCTCCTCTGGACCCACTCCAACAGGTCCATGTCTTTCCTGTTCTGAGGACTCCAGAGCTGGACGCAGTACTTCAGGTGGGCTCTCACCAGAGCGGAGTGGAGGGGCAGAATCACCTCCCTGGACCTGCTGGCCATGTTTCTGTTGATGCATCCTGGGATGTGGTTGGCTTTCTGGGCTGTGAGCTCACATTGTAGGATCACGTCCAGCTTTTCACCCGCCAGTACCCACAACTCATGCTAGCCAATACCTAGTACAAGTGAGGTGGCATGGTCTGTCCCATGAAGTATGTTTAGTCCCCTGCCCTTGTGAATAAATGACACTAATGATTTGCCAGACCCATTTCCATTTCATACCTTTCAGTCTTGTAACACTGTCCCAGCTGGTTACTCCATACCTTGTAGCATTCAGGCAGTACGATCTTCATGTTTGTCTTTGAATCTGTGATGCTTGCTGCCCTGCTGGTCAGTGCTTTATCACCATGGTGAAGGTCCATGTAGTCCAAAACACAGAAGACAGAAGAGAAGATACCTATCAGAGGCTTAACGGACTTACTGCTAATGATGGGGCAAGCCTGTTCTAAAAAATTAATCTCATGCATTTTTGCGACATCTTTTGGACTGCTCTGCCCAGGAATTGTTATTACTGGGACAGACTCTACACACGGAGTTTGTGGATGTTCTCCATGCTTGCTGACCTTTGCTGTGACATATCCTGTCATAATCCAGTACAGAACAAAGACCACTTTGTGACAATCATTTAACTGACTCAGTACCTGAAATGTGTGGGCAAGGACACAGAAGGAAGATAGTTCATCACCAGGGAATCCTGACAGTGTGAAAGCCCAGGACTCCTTTGCATCCAGAGTGCATGACCTTGGCATCATCTAACCCAGCCAATTCACCAGTCTATCAATCTACATGTATTATTTACTTGTTCCAGTGCAGCAGTGTGTTGTTTGATGTAACTGCAGCTAGTCCCTATTTCATCCCAGCTAAACTCATTCTGCTTCCCATGCTGCACTGATGGCTGGGGGAGCAGGCTAGGCTTCTTGGAAGTGGAAATCAACCTAAAACAGCCATAAATTGTGCCCTGGAAGCTAGTACAAATTGTCTGTTAGCCATTAGGAATGGGACACAACTGTATCACTGGGGTTTGGGTTTGGTTGCTTTTTTCTTCTCTCTCCCCTTCATTGTTCAAAGATTTAAGGAGGGGGACCATCATTCTTTTTACACTAAGCTGCCAGGTTTCTAGTGTTCCCATGGATGGTTTCCTGTAGCTTCCACATGTTTGTAGGAACAAACCAAGCTTGGCAGGGTCACACCAGGGGTGAGCGGGAAATAAGGCATCTGGGTGAATGGGTGGCTGAGGTGGGGCCTGGAGCAGCAGGTAGTGCTCTAAACTGCCAAGGGTGAGCACCAGGGCCGGAGAGCTGCAGATTCACTGGGGTCTCTGATGAACACGGTCCTAGGTCCTCAGTGGATAGGGGTAGGTGGGACAGGGTGAAGGCAGGGAATGCAAGGGTGTATATTATGAAAATGGAGCCTGGGAGTTGTGAGGTAACACCAGGGGAGGAGATGAGGGGATGGCTAGGTGAAGTCAATGATGGAGATGGTGAGCAGTGGTGGAATGAATGGGCAGTGGCTGCAGAAGAGGTACCTTCTCCCTCCTTATTGCGGCTCTGTGGTGCCTCTGAGCCAATGATGGGCAACAGGGCAGAATGGCACCTTCCCTTGGCAGCCAGCGAGGTCCCCAGGAGCAATGCCTTATTGCCTTCTTGCTGCACCACGGGTGCCTGAAGTCTCTTTGAGCTGTGGGTGGAGGCCACAGGAAGAGGCTGGGCTCCATGTCTGAGTACCCTGTGAGATGTGCAAGGATTGGTACACCTGAGTACTGGTATCCAGAGAAGTTGACACTTCTCTTTCATAAGCATGTAAGAAGAGAGACGCCTGGATAACCTGGAAGGTGCTGTCTTTGCAGGAGAGAGTGGGGACTATGAAAGAAGGGGTTTTCTCCCCAGCTGGCAAAGAGGAGGAAAACCCTTGGTGCAGAACCAGCTGGGTTCTGAGCAGGTTCCCTGCCAGAAACCAGGCGTTAGGGATTTTACACTGGGGAATTTTGTCAGTGTCTGTGTATTTAGTCAGATTTTCCCGTAATAAAACTACATTTTAGGCACTCTGATTCTGATAACATGGGAACTGGAACATAATTTATGTTTCCAGATCTGTTTTTCCATGTTCTGAAGGAGCTGGTTCCCCAATATTTTTCATGAACAAATCTCCTTCTTTTTGTCTTTCAGCACTTTTTTTTTTTCTTTTTTTCATCATTTTTAACCACTGTTTCCAGTGCCCTTCTCCCTGGGCTATGCCCAGCCACAGTGGCCTGGGTTTGTAATTATGGCAAAAACTTGTCTCATGACTAGGCGATGACTAGAGATAATTCCCCAGAAGAAACACCTACAGATGAATGCCATTTCTGCTCTTTTCCTCTCCTTTTGCTTGGATTTGTCAGGCTGCTGCTCATCCAGTGCTTATTATGCTGCTGCTCATCCATTGCCATTTTTAACCCTTCAGCTATATCTTTTCTTTTGAACTGAGATAATTCCAGATATTTGCATTTACAGTATGAAAACATTTTCATATTCACCATAATACTGCATAAGGTCCTAATGTGACTATAATTCACAAATTAAAATCAGCCTACTTGCCTGTCCCTGAGTTTGTCAGTAACAACAGTATGTGGGTCTGACTTATTCTGTATGAACAATGAAAACATGTGAACCTCTTCCAGCAGAATGGCAGGAGGTGTTGTGCCTCTGTGTGATTTTACATTAAGTTGCGCTTCCATCGGAGAGGAAATGCAAAGTCCTGCAGTCAGCAGGAAAAATTGTTGGAGCTGTGCCTTTTCTTTTGGGGCAGTTTTCTCTGTAGTCTAGTGTCTTGATGGCAAATCTGGATGATGGGGTGTTTTTATGGTAAATATTTAAGATCTGGGTATTTAATTCTCAAATATTCCTGAAATAATCTGGGTATAATTAGAATAGGACTCTAACACATTTTCATAAAAACACAACATGCATTTTAATGAATTTCTCAGTTTTTTTGCAGATGTCTATTGTGGAGGAGAAAAGAACCAAATGAAAATAACTTGCGTACAGTGAGGACTGGGCTACGGCACTTTCTATCACGAGTCATACCTCTGCATAGGGTGAAAAGCTTCTCACAAGACACATGTTTGGCTGTGAATTATCATTTCCAGGTTGGGGACATACTTGAGTTCCTCGTATGTGACAGAGGATTCAACATTGCAACCTGTGCTATTCTTGTTTTTAAGCTAACATTTTAGTGCTAGTGAATTTGATTTAGAGACTTCAGCAAACGAGTGGCATGGCTTCCTTTAGCATGGTGAGTGCTGTATTTCCGTATGCTGCGCACATTCACATCCACAGAGACCTCTCCCCTCAGTGCGAATACAGAAGTTCCTACAATGTGCCAGTCTTTACATATGTGTGTGTGTGTGTGCATGTGTCAGAAAACCTGGGCCAGAATATCATGCTTAGGTTTGTGAGCCAGTTGGCGCATGAGCTAAAGGTGAAAAAACCGCTATTGCTCCAGTTAAGAAGCAGCAACCATAAGTCACCCTTAGGCATCCTCGTCTGGGGAGAAGGGAGAACGACACCGTAGCTGTGGAACGACCAATTCTCCTTGAGCTGTAAGAGCAGAACTGCTAAGGTGTCCTCTAGGGAATCCTCAGGAAACTCAATTGGTACTTTCAGCTGGCTTTCAAGTGACTCTGTGTAACTGCTTAGCCATAGCTCCTCTATGGGACTGAGACCAAACTCTGTATGTGTGTGTGCATGCGTGTGTGGGTGTGCAGTTTATATTCACAGCAAAATTAGCAGTCCTGTAACATAAACAGGGATTAGCATTTCACCTTTTTTTTCCTTGGGAAAAAGCCAGCTTGACTTTTTTTTTGGGAGAAAAGAGAACAGTAGCAGAGGGATCCTTATCTCTACCACCTTCACCTCTGCACAGTGCTCACACGTGAGATCTCAAGCACAATGTAAGCATTGCTGTTGTGGGTATACCTCTAAGTGATGTGACTGGGATATTCCAAAGTATTCAGTAACGTTTTGGGCTCTGAGTCTACCTCAAGGGTCCACAGAAGAGAAATGGGAGTCCTGAATATTTTGGTCATCTCAGGGGGGTTTAACATAATGTGATGTTTTTAATACTGCTACACATCTAAGTAGTGTCAGATAATAATTGTAGTATTGCATCAGTGACCTTAATCCTAATAACTAACAAAAAGTCTGCTTCCCCTTGATTGTGTTGCACCTTCAATACCCAGGTGGGCTGTACCTTACAGGAGTGCCTGGAACAGCAAAAGTGTCGAGCCATGAGCAAGCAAACAAGAAATCAAGGGCTTGATTGTCTACTAAGAGGCAGCCTATTTTTGCTGTTGAGATGCGGCAAAGTGGCTAGAACCTGTAATTCTCTCCACTTTTCCTTCAAGCCAGCGATGCTTCTTCAGCACCGGCTGTCATCTGTGGTGTAAAGTGGAGCCACTGGGCTCTCCAATGGTTATAATGATGCTTAGTCTCAGGCCGAGTCCAGGATCAGGCCAAGGCTGCTTCAGGGACCCAGGAAGCACAGCATCATTTCTGGCTCCCACACAGCCTTCACCTGCAATGCACTGAGTGGAGTCCAAAATATATTTTGCATACAAATTAATGAGATACATTTATAGCACCCCTTAGACAGCTTTATTCTGTTAGTGCTTACCTTTATTACTGTGTAACATACTCAGCTCTCATTGTCATAAATTGTGCTCTACTTTTGAAGGGGGAAAATAATTCCATATAAAAGATAAATAAATATGAAGAACAAAATGTTGCCAGTTCCTCTGTGGCTACCAAAAAATGGCAAAGTCATCCCATACATAAGGAAAACATCAGATCCTGACACTTAGTAATTAGCATCTTTTGACTGACTTCGACGTGCCCAAAGTCAGCACACGTGGGAACATCCCTGTCTCTCGCCTGTGCATGAGGTAGTAGGACTAGGCATGCACCATTGTGGCTTAGGGGCTTCTGAAGGCTTAGAAGCCTCTGGGGAAGCTGATGTGGTGGCTTCAAAATCATCCATACAAGCTAAGCAAATTTTTACCTACAGCAGTATCCGGATGATTCCACTGGTGAGATATATTTTGCTTCCAAAGATAGGTAGCACAGTTAAAAACAAATGGATGGAAAATAGCCTCCCGCTATTTGGCCAGCCTAACCTGCGGGTTTCTGCCCTGTGATATGAAAGTGTCTGTGCTGTTGGCAGGACATTTCCAGCGTTTGGTTTTGTGCATTTTCATACACACATATTTAATAGGCAAGGGCCACTGGTTCTTGCTGTGCTGTGCCCAGGCCACTTCCACATTGTTTTGCTGCTCTTAACTTCAATTTGTGCTGGAGTAAGTGACAGCAGAAGCACAGCTCTGCTGCCTAGTCAGCTCCTCGCCCGTCTCTGCTAAATCACAAGTTGCATCCCAGCAGATTAAGGTAAATTTCAATCAACAGCAGTTTAAATGAGTAAATTGGGTGATGAACTGCAACAGCTGAGGAGAGGTGAACACAGCCATTTTGCCAATTCTGAGGTACCCTCCAGGTGGGGAGAGGGGCAGGGGATGAGGGGGTAACCTCCCGCCTCACCCCAATGTGATTCACCAGGGCTCGTGAGTCACAGCCATTAGACATCATGGGAACATCTTCTGTGAAGAGGTGTTATTCGATGTGAGTGAAGGTTGCAAAATTGGATTCTATTGTAGGAAGGCTTTTAAGCTATATTAGCCTATATCTGCGAAGCATTTGTGAAAAAAATCACTTTCCTTAAGAAAAAAACACTGTTTGATTTAATTTTTTACAAATACAGATAGAATCTCAACCACCTGGACTCTGTAGCAGTTCTCCAAACACAGCATTTTTAGCACAAGTTCCCTGATTTAATGGAAGTTTCCCTGTACTTTGCAGCAGTACAAACTATTAGCCAGTTTAGTCTTTGACTGTAGTCCTGCTCTGCCCAGCACAGGTTCCGCAATGTATTCAAAAATTACACCCTCCTTAGCTGTCCTGCAAATATTTAATGATACTTTGTCAAAAGATCATAGATGATATCCCAGTGCGGAAAATGTAGACCTGTATTTACAACAAAATGGCATTCTTGGGATATATGATTGTGCAACAAAAAAAAAAAAAAAAAAAAAAAAA
>VYZM01022626.1:150376-180920 GCA_013398915.1 Dromas ardeola | reverse complement strand
AAAAAAAAAAAAAGATTTTTCTGTATTTCCTTACAGTCTCGCTTCTGAAAACGGTGCTATTTTCTACCATTCATAACTAGCTGCATTTATGAGTAATAGAATAATTCCTTACATGTGAGGATAAATGTACAGTATTATGGCATAATCAGCTAGGATGTATTTCAGCAGAGCTTTGAGTAAGTGAAACATTGCAATTCGGAGGTTATCTTGAAGATCAAATCCCCAGTCAGAAAGCTATATTGTTGCCTTCATTTTCCTTTCTCAACCCCATGAAGGCTTAATTGGCAGCTAGCTTACATTGTGATCTCCTAGCTTCTTAGAATTTTCTTTTTTGTAACAGATTTTTTTTAATGAGCATTTTCTCGAGGGAATTAATTATTACTTTGACTGGTATATTCATATATTTCTATCAAGAAGTTTTATAAATTACCAAACTCTTGACACAGTGTGCAACCATAAAAATCACAAAGAGTATCTGTAGTTCTTTCTAATCCCATTAAATCATTTTTTTTCATCCGAAGCTTATTCTCCTCTTTGTTAAATGACAACATTCAGATTCAATTGCAGCTAATGTCTAATGTGCATGTGCTGTGACACTGCTATAGATTTATAGAAGCTGCGCCATAAGAAGAAATACATGTCATGAAGTGAGACGAGCTCAAATGAGTGAAGAGTTTCATCACTGCGTGAGCATCATTTCTGCAGAGAGAATGCTCATTACAGACTTGACTTTTCTACCTTGTTTACATTTTATGCAGAGCTTTTAGAAACATGCTTTTTGTGAGGCACTCTGTGGGAAAACATAGCTTCAGTATCAGTCACCATATTAACAGGGGGCCATATCCTGGGGCCTCAACTCTGTCTTTAGACAAGCAAACTTCAGTCAGGTTAAGGACTGAGACAGGCCCAAAGGCTTCTGCAGTGACTTAGCCGCAGACCCTTAAGAAAGAAAATACCGCATAGCTGTGTTGCTCCAGAGCCAAGACCAGAAGCCGAACAGAGCAGCCACAAGCCTGTTTTGAGTCCATCCTTGATCCACAGGGAAGGCGGCCTCTGTGCCCTCCCTACACACAGCAAAACCTCTCCTTTGACTCCAGGTGCATCTCTTTTCTTGGACTCCTTCCTGCCACTGCCTCAAATTTGCACCCATTTTTTTTTCCTGGATGGAAGCAACTGTCACAAAAGACTTTGGGTTTAAAGCATGTTCATCACCATTTTGTGCCTTCCACAGGCGAGGGTCTGGGACAGGAGTCTTCCAAGCCTTGTACTTGCTTTGGTTTTGCTTGCAGTAAGCTCTCCATCCTGCTGGTCAGCATGAGGAGGAGCGTGGGGATGCAGGTCCTGCCAACAGCCCACCGAGGCCCTTCCCCACCTGTGCCCCTTACACAGAGAGGACTGAAAGCCACCAACGTCCCTGACTAAGGAGGCACCTTGTTCCCTTCTACTTTCTCTCCTTTCTGCCTAAACTGGCTTGCCAGAGTTCAAGTTACCCTCAGTGTTCAAGTTACAACTTTGTAACAAATGAAAACAGCAATTAAGGCTGCCACTTCATTCCTAAGTCACACCATTTTGTCTAATTGCAATATATATAATACATAAAATCATGCTGTGCTGGGGGATATATATGCAATAACTGAACACAGTGGCATGATTTAGGACAGACTGGCTTTGAATTTCTTTGTGTGAGCAGGTGGTGTTTCTACACTGCCTCAACTATATTCAACGTGACACTATAAGGTCAAACTTACCCCTTCTGAGGGCTTGCCTTTATTAGTGGCCCAAATAATAAATAACAACACACAAACTTCAGCCAAAGCTCTCTTTCCAGAGTTTCCAGAAGGAATTCCCTGGATTTGCTCACCAGCTTGTCCATCCAGCGGGTATTTACACAGGTTTTATGTTTCAAGGGACCTCCCAGGACTACTTTAAGAAAATTGCAATAGGTAAACTAGTTCCCCCTAAGAAGTTGCTGTCCATCAGCTGAGAGGGGGTAGCCATTGGTGTGCTCCTTGCCCACACCATCTGTCAAAGAAAGTATTAGCTTACACCCTCATATTGCCTTATAATGGAAGAAAGACAAATATAGTACCCATAACACCCACTTTAAGGAAGGGGAGAAAGTGCTTGCAGCAGCTATGTGCCCTATATTAATATAATCTCAACAGTATGAAATCCTCTAGGACAAAGGCACTCAGGTAAATGCAGGATGGGACAGACTGCAATATGCATTTGCTAAAGGCTGATTGTGGCAGAGTAACCAGATAGCTTTCTTCCCTGAGATAACAGATTTTCTTGACTAAAGAAATGCAGTAGGTCTCATCTCTATGGACTTCTGAAAAGTAGGTAATAAGGTGCCACCTGGGAAATTATTAGTTAAGCTGAAGAATGTGGGAATTAGTTCAGAAAGTATAACGTGGATAAGAAACTAACTAAAGGGACATGTCAACTGCTTGTGTTGAAGAGGGAGATTCAGTCCTAGAATGAGGTTACCTGTTGCAAGGATGTGGGCTTACAAGGTTACTAGGACCTAGCCTTTATTTGTGAGCTTCATTTTGAAACTGTGGTGCAAAAAGTAGGACTGTGCTAAAAAAAAAAAATAAAATTACTGATCACAAAAATCTGGGAGACATCGTAAATGCAGAAAGAGCCAGAACAGAACCACACCCAAAGTGCAGAATTGTGTACTTGGAGGTCATCATTACACAAACTTTTGCTCTTCAGCTAGAAACAGGGTTGGGAAAAGGGAAGACCAAGAAGTTCTTGGTGGTCGTGCCCTGGCTCAAAGTTGATGGACTGATGGAGATCGTAGCCGTAATCCCCACATGGATGATAGTTCCCATGGAGGCACAGCAATGTCAGCAGCAGCACTACAAGGGACCCTCCTCCAAGGTCAGTGAGCAGCTCTGGGTGTCTGTGTGCCCACCTGGGAGAGGGGCACGGAAAGGCTATGAAGCACCAAGGGAAACGAGAGCCCACCTGGCTAAGGGACCACACAAAAACACTGCCTGTGTAGTCTGGTAAAACATAGGCTGACACGGAAGCTAAGTGCTCCCTGTAAAAAGATCAAGAGGCTAAACACCAGGCAAGAAAAACAGCTATTTCACCTAAAGGACAATGTTGTCACAAGTATAAATATATGTGTAAACTGAATAAATCTAGGCTGAATATTAGAAACAAATTCTAACCGTTAAAGACTTGAGTTTCTAAAACAGCCTTTCACCCAAAGTTATGAACGATTATCTAATTTCTTTAATAGGGAACCTGATCAATTCATGAAACGGGACTGCATGACAATAGCCATCTATGCTATAGCAGGGGCTAAGGCTTAGTGACCAAAGACATCTTTTCTGGTTCTCTGCTTCTATGAACTGTTTGATTTTCCCAGGTTTAAGCTTTTATTTTCCTAGCTAAGACTGTTTGACAGACTCAGAAATTCTTTAAAAAATGCATTGCATTAGTAAAAAAAAAAGTTAATAAAAATGCATCCTGTTTTACCTACATGCTTGTTTGGTGATGATTTGTTCCTTGCCATCTCTATGCAAAGTTACTTGTGTTAAGGGGATTCTTAGTCTTTTGCTTCTACCTTCAATGCAGCATTAAAAACTGAGGGCCCAAGGGGAATAATGTCATTCTACTATGAAAAATACACTAAATAAGGGTGGAAATATTCATGGAGATAACTCCCCTAAATGCAGATGCCATGGAAATATCTCCTTTTAACATTTGTGTCAAATGTTTCAAAGTTGGAGCAGTGCAACTTCATGCCCATTTTTGTCATTTTGAATTATCATATTCGTTCTTTTGCTATATCTGTACTAATCTTTTCCTCCTCAGATTGCCTACCCCAGTTCAGGCTGATCCAGATTTTGTCCCCACACATTGCTGAAATGAGCCAACGTCAAGCCAGAACTTGCGCAAGGAAACAAGGTGGGTAGAGACACGCTGAAATTTTAACCTTCCTGTGCTGGTACAGCCTCTAGTCAAAAATCAGTGGAAAAAATGGTCAAATATGTGGTTTTAGCACAGGTTGATTGGTGGACATTTTGATACAAGGATAATAAGTCTACTCCAAAGGTTTTCACTGTGCACTGTCACCACGACAGACTTTTACATAACGGTGCGTGCTAATCAGTGATTAGGGAATAAGGCAAGCATGACTTGGTAAAAGATAACTGGAGAAAGCTCTTAAAAAATTCAAGGCCCCTTCCCGTGTGGGATTTTTCCTAAATGACTTTGGCTTGCTCCTTCCTGAGGTGCATTGCAGGGGAAGGGTTTGAAGTTCTCTGAATTTGCATGTCTCTGCTGGTCAAAGGCAGAATTCTTTGTTTCCTGTACATTATGGGAGCACATAAAGAAAAAAAACCCAACAAAACTACCCGCTCACACACACACACAAAGTGGGCCTAGGGCACTTCATATTTTATTCTCATGAACAAGCTATATAAAAAAAAAAAAAAAAAACACATCTCTTGTGGGAAANTGGGCACCATTGAAAAGATTGCAGAACCATACTCAAGGTATTTTTGAGAAAGCCTATTAAAAAAAAAAAAAAAAAGCCATCCTGTGATGTGAACCAGTCAGTTTGAGCTGAGGAGCTGGAGTGACTGAGGCAAATTGGTTTCCAGCAGTTGTGAGAGAAACCTCAGGAGATGGCTGGCTCTGCACAAGCAAGCTAAGCTGTGCTTTACAGTTATGGCATTAAAGTCCAAACCTCGCAGAAGTGAATGAGCATCTGAGGAAAGCTAATCAGAACTCCAGGTAAAGGACCTTAAATCTGCACTGCACAGACTTTGACCTGGACTTTTCTCTGAAGATTTAGTAAGTCTTGAACGTCCACAATGTATAGCAGAGTAAAATTCATTATACGGTGGTAAAGGTAATCAGCAGAGCATCTGGTTAAATTGTTCCAGGCAGAAGAGTGAAAGTAAAATATAGAGGAACATATTAGGGCTTTATTTCGTATTGCTCTGTGTAGGCTGAACACAACTTAAACTGCTTTATCTTCTGCATGTTTTAATCTTAACTCTTTCAAACCAGTGTGCAGTGACCACATCTCTTACAGAATGATACAGGGTGAAATACGAATTCATCCCTTCTGAATCTACAGAATCACCGTTAAATGAGTTAACCTATCAAATTTATAACCTATACGCATAGAAAAATCATTATTTTACCACTTATTTTGATAGCAAACATTTATTTGAAAGAGCACTGTTATTAGCAGCCTGCTTTCAATTAAGAATCTGTTCCTTCCTGACTGTTTTTTGAAGACTTAACATCATGGCTGTTATATAAGTCTCATCAGCTTTTTGGCATAAGCATTCTTAGAGCAGATGCAATAAGGTTTCATTTGGGTAAATTGTGCTTTTAGTAAAACACACAGTTGAAAAAATAAAATAGGTTTGGGTTCCATCCCATCTTTCTCACTTTTACAAGAGACAGAAAAAATGTAAATTTAATAATGAAAAGTAATGGTGATATTTACAAAGATAATGCTAATTTGTGCTGTACGCTCGAGTGGTGGTGTGAGGTGAACATTTATCTTTTATAACCGAAGCAGAACCATTAAACCCATTTCACACAGGCTGTCAGCCATCCATCCAGTGGCAATGCCTTTTAGTCACAATTAGGCGGGCTACTTTAAGCTTTGTCATTTGTTTTACTTAAATAACAAAAAAACAAACAAAAAAAAATCAAACTTTGCTTGCTAAAATGAATTTAAGTAGGAGAAATAATTCTTTTTTTTGGGGGGGGTGTGATACATTAGCCTATTACAGCTGAAGACAGAGTGAAGAAATGTAGAGAGGTAAGACAAACTCGCCTGGGGAGCAGCATGAGAACCCACTGCAGAAACGATCCCCCCCTCCCAGCCTCTTCCCCTCCTCCACACCCTCCCCATCCCACAGCTGCATCCTCCAAAGCATCCTCCCACCACTGCTGTGCTGGGACTTGGGACACATACATCGCCTCTGCCCTCATCCCAGCTTCCATACCGTCATCACCAAACCGCTCAGGAGGGGGGACAGTCACCGGAGGGATGAGGGTGCAGAGCCAGCAATGCTGCTTTGGGCACAATTGAGTAACAGCGGAGAAATTCCTGTACACCAGAGCAAGGCAGCTCCTCAGCTGCTCTGCTCTGCCTGGCTTGCATAAACCCGCTAAGTGGAGAGGCAACGAGGGAAAGAGGAAGCAGGAGCAATGGCCCTGACTAATGCAGGTGTTACTATTATCAGGATTTTATTGGCAACGTATTGTTTGGATGAAAAATTCAAAGATAATGCAAGTATCACGTTAATGGGAAGTTCTGCAGTATGTATTATTGGCATTATAAGGCTGCCAGAGCAAATCCTGTTTCAGTGGTGAATTGGGTAATCTGTTGCATTTTTAAAGGCCATTCGTCCTGAGAGATTATGAATTTATATTGCCTAAGGTTGTATTCCATCATTACAAAAGTGCTAGAATCCTCCTTAAAATTTGTTTTACCTGTAGCAGCACTGGGAATTTTGTCTCCCGCACTACATTCACTAACACTGGCATTTTGACATTTGAGAGTTATCTTTTGGTTTTACCTGCCGCAGGAAAAAATTAGAGACACAACTTCTTTTAATAATGCAACTAGTGGTTCTACTTATTCAGTAGCCTCAAGCCAATGACACCTTTCTTTACTTTCTATACAATCATCTTCACGTACAAAGGTCTACTGCTAAATGATTAAATCGGTGATCAAACTGTGATCTGTTTAACTTAACTGAGACTTTTCTCAGCAAAAGGGAGATGTCACTTTACACTTTCTCCAACAAAAATGTGTATATGCTATATTCCGTTAGTAGAAGGAAATGTAAAGATAAAGGGTAAATGTGATTACTGTACAGTACTACCGTTCAGTAGTCTAGTATTTCAACCAAAAAAAATGCCACGTATCCCCAGTGTATCTCTCTTCAGCATGGAATCACTTTTATTTACAGTCATTCTGAACCTGGGCTTGGCAACTAACTCACTATTGTTTGTGTGAATTCAATTTGGGAAGAATTTAAGAGCTGATGTAACTTTGCCTGTATGCCTGCCCATTTTTCTGTTACTTTTCCCTCTGCTATTCTAAGGAATTCTTTTGTTGCCAGGAAAGTTTGTGGAAAAAAAGTGCCTTTTGAGAAAATGGAAGAAAATACTGTAAGGAGAGAAGCTTAAGCCCACTTCAGATTTGGCTGAGAAAGGGGAGAAAGGACGTGCCCCCAGGAACGAACAAGCCCCAGCCGTGGTGACTCACCGGGAGAAGTGATTTGCCACTAAGACTGAAGACTGATATTCTTGCATGCTTATCAACAACGCACATTCTCTTCCTCAGCCTGGCTTCAGACAAAGGATCATTTAACATTTCTGTATTAACTCTAAACAATTGCAGCATTCCTGGGTGTGCTGGACCTTCTAGGCCATCTTCTCTAGGATCTGAGGGTGCCTCTTGAAACACAGAGAGTACACAGACCTATTCAGAGACTATTCATCTAGACATAATCTTCCTAGGCACTAAGTATTCAACAAAATACTCTTTTAGGTAGCACAGCGAAGGCACACTCTGTGTCCTTGATTCTCCCAGCCATGCTTAGTTTTATTTAGTGTTTTCTTTCCCCTTGGACTTCAATTATTGGTTTATAGAAAATGATAGGCATTTTGTACAACTACCTATTATTTATGTTGAGATGGCAAAGGAAAATTCAAAGACATCCTAATCTATTCAAATCTTCATGAAAAAAGGGTTTTGTTTTGTTTGCTCTATGTCAGCTAGAAAACTTAGTAAGGTGTCTTACACTGTCTTTTCAGACGCCTTTCAGAGATTTTCTAGTAAATCCTGACCAACTGCCAAAGATGGCTTGACAAAAAGAAATAAATTTTTGCAAGACGAAGATCTGTATGGATGGGAAGTGCTTACATCTGGAGGAGTCCTAGAAGATTTATACCTGAAAATTGTGGTGTGGTCCTACAGAGGAAGGCTATGAACATGCTGACCCCTAATTGCTGTTTGTAACCCATGTCTGACCCACATGGGGATTAAAAATTGGTGCCTTCTGTGCAGGCTGAAGAAGCAAATGCTCAGTGATACAGAAGCGATCTCCAGCATACTTCCAGTGCATCCCTGAATCATCCATTGATAAAATGGTGTTTTACGAGTAGGGCAAGAATTAATTTGTGGTGGAATTAAAACGGTTGGCCAACACCTCTGCAACTGCCATCTCAGCTAGAGACTCCAGTAAGTATAGTCGCCTGGGAATGTAGTTTCCTGGGGCCAGCGCAGATGACATCATTCCTAATTGGAATCACAGGTTTGAATGAAGTTTGAGTGTAGTCTAAAACTGGGGATTATGAAGGTCTTGTAGCCATTACCTGCCATTACTGAAAGTGAAAAACACAATGGTAGATTATTTCAAATAGGATATGAAACAGAGATTCACCTAAAGCAGGCGACAGGAAAACCACCAGATAGAAGAAAAAAAAAAAAGCATTCAGGCAACCTAAAAGTATAACCTATCTGTGGCTCTGTTCTGCTCAGCCAGTTGAGAAGTAGGGTTTTGCTGAGGACATTAACCATCTTTTAGGTTTTAGCCCTGCTTTATTTTTTTGTTTATAACATTCTTGGGTCTGCAGAGCCTGGCTGTTGTGACCATGGATGTGTGTGATTTGTAAAGTGGTGGGCCTTCATAAAAGAAGTGATGCCTTTGCAAGAGAATATTTACCAGGACTCACACAGGATCTTGTAGCACTTATGCTTGATAAGGCGTTAGAGGTGGGGAGACACATAAACCCCCAGGTCTGTGGGATGTTGTAACAGTCTTTCTGATGGTCGGGGAGTGTCAGAGACATGAGCCTGTTTCTCATCCTCTTAACACCAGATGGAAATGCCAGAAATAAACAAATATTTCAGTTCTGTATAAAAGTCCTTGGGAAAGGCCAGGACAGATAAAATACTGGGGAGGGGGAAGAAGCACAATGGAGAATGAACCAAACAATAAATGTGACCATGTGCACTGTGAACCACCTGACTGAACCAGATGCCTCTGGAGAGGAAACAGCAAAATACCTTTATATCCCCTGGAGCCATCAAAGGAAGCCTGCAATGCAGGGCATCAGCATTATCCTCTCAAGTTTAATATCTGATGTGTTTGCATCTGTGACGGGGAAGCAAGGCAGAATTCCTGTTACAAGAATACAATAGTTATATCTCTCCTACAGGCTAACGCCTCGCAGGCCAGTAGTAACACTGGGGCCTGTGCTGGACTCAGATGTGTCAGGACAAGGCTGGTTTTTTTTTTCCCTTGGCATTGGAAAAAGCAGTAAATTGAGTCAGACTAAAATTCTGTATCTGCTGCATCTTGAGAGGCAAGTTTCAGCCTTTTCTGAGACACACTGCTGTTCATAAACGATGCTTTTAGTTCAATTTCATTCTTTTTCTGGTTCATTGTTATTTTAATAAATCTTTTATTTGCAATATTATTTTAAGACACCGAGACAGCCGGTAAATAACTTGACTGTATTCATTTAAGCTTTCTGGATGAAGAAAGTTTCTAATAACTCTACCAATGGGTCAGTTCATTCCCTACTCACAACAACGAGCAAAAAAGGACAGGAAACTCCCTCGAGGAATTTTCTACAGACGGTTCCATCAGGAAGGCATTAAGTGTATATTTATCTCTTGCCTCCCCCTGTTCCTCTTGGAACAGGCAAAGCGGTTCGGATCTGGGAACCAGGATATCTCAAGGGATCTGCCAGAGGTCAGGCATTTCTGCCTAGAAACCCAGAGCCTCTGTGCTACCCATACTCCCCGCGGTTCTTTCTTAGTCCTGGCAGGGCAGCTCCAGAATACAGACAAGGCATGGAGAGGACTTCACGCAATGTGTATTTACTTTTGGGTAGATTCTTGATTATTTCTGGATGAGAATTGCACAAGGCATACCAAACCTCCTGGCCTGAATGTGCAACCCACCCTTTTTCCACAAAGTGGACAACTTCAGACTCAGGACCAAGCTGGGGAGAGTGGACCCTGCAGCCTCCTGTCACGGTCTGATTCACATAGAAAATCACTCACAGTTTCCTGGGGGTACATGACCTAAGCACATGATACCTTTACCAGCTCTCCAAAATTTTAAAGAAAAAGAAAAAGTGATGTAAATGGTACTATGTTCTTCTGATATATTCAGTAACATTGATTTGATTGGAAATTAGTCAGAACTTACTCATGTCATTTGTCATCGTCTGTTTGTTAGCGTCATTGAATATATTTGCAAGTTGTTGACCTGGTTAAATGTTGGTTTTCTATGCCTCACATCGCTGGGAAGGAGGTTTTTCTAAAGAAGGAGGCTCTGGAGAGGAACAAATGATCCACAGTGTTTTGTAAACACAGGGCACATGGAGAAGTCAGTCAAAACAAAATAACACAACAGTAAGGTGGCACAGCAGCTTGAAATGCCAAAAGAAATAGAGAATAGACCTCTTTCATATGAATTGCAAGCGGTCACCTGAGTAAGGAGAATGGAAAATGGTTGAGGTATTTTCTTCCTCTCCAAAGGTAGAGTTCTGTTTTCTTGAGGCCAGTCTGTCCCTCATTCAACTACATTTTCTTTTCTCACAGTAAAAATCTGTCACAGACAACAGGTATCTTATCATCATATAAAATGGAATAGAGAATAGGAAAAAAAAGTTTGGGGATAAATAATTGATTTCTTGAGGAGATACTGACAAGGAACAAGTATTTTTTCTGTAGATACATTGTATGTTAGAAAGAAAGAAGGCACTGCTCTGGAAGGACAAGGACACGAGAGAGATCCCAGCAGAGGGTGGGGGAGAGCACTTACCAGTATTTTGCCTGAGGGGCAAGAAGTTTGTCCCCGTAGGTGTCTATAAGAAAAAGAATATTTTTGTTTGCTCCGTGATCCCTGGCTATATTCTTGTCTAGCAGTTTTGGGATTGCCAGCCAGGAAATCACCACGGGGGCAGCATTCAATCTTCTAGAGCAAGGAGGAGCTGGAGGAAACCCCTTCACCATACACTCCCTTGCAGTTCAGAAGACAGATGCACAGCTGGATGCTTCCCCCGCATCTCACTGCCTGTGGGCTGAGGGATGGAAACCAGTCGAGGGAAGGGCAGAGCCCAGGCAGCAGCACAACCTCATGGCAAGGGCTCCAGGGGCAGATCTGGTTGCAGGGGGCATGTTTGGCCATCAGCATCCTGGAGTTCAGATCCCAAAGTGGGACCCGGGGACAGGCATTTGCTGGGTCTGGTCTAGTACCAGCAGTCAGAAATGGAACTATTTTTTTTTGGTCTTGCATCCACAGCTGAGCAGTGCCTGGCAGTTGGGACAGATTCTCAGTATTGAATTTATAGAAAGAAAAGCTTTGGGGGCAAACTTGCTTATCTGTGGGGACATGGCAATCACAGGTTGCTACAATTCCTCTCTTCTAATCTGAATAATTTGTCTGGGGGGAGAAAAGATGTAAACTACAGTGTGAATTATAATACTGTATTTTGGAAACAGGTAGGTTCACAACTCACAGTTTGGCTGGATTTTTTCTTCAGGAAAAAAATTACCAGAAATAAATTTCCTAGGCATTTTCCAGATCAACTTAGTGATTACCTCCCTGCTACAGAATGGGAACATCTTGTTTTGTGTCACCCACTGGTTTAAGATAAACTGGAATATTGAGGTCTTTTTCTTGGAATAATTAGTCCAGCAAATTAAACTTGAAAGGGGGAGAGGACACTCTGCTGCCAGAACTAAAAATGTCTGCAACAGAGAACTATTCAAGAAGAGACATTGCACAGTTGAGTCTGAATTAACGTGTCCCTTGATATGAGAAGGTAAGATCCCTGGGAGGCAGGGGGATAAGGAAAGATCATAATCTGTCTTTTGTACCCGTGTAAGCCTCCTGGGACCTTTCCTATGAGTAACGCCTGTGTAGCCGCAGAGCAGTGGAGGAAATGCCTCGGTTCAGGTCCGAAGGTGCTGGGTGGTGGGAGGTGGGAGCACCCTGACATGCCTGATGGGAACCAACGAGTTGAGTCATTTTGCCAGCGACACTTTGTGTCTCTTTGGGTTTTTTTGCTAAGGTTTATGTTTTATTTGTTCTTTCCTGGTTGTTTTCTGTAGTCAGCCATCAGCCCGAAAGCAGCTGTTTTGATCTTCTTGTTAGGTGAAAGGAAACGCATTTGGGCTCTTCACACGGGCAGGGATTACTTACCTGAGCTGAAAGAAAAGCCTGACTGGCTCAGGCTTCGATTCCCCAAGGAGAGGCTACTTGTCAAAATTAATGATAATGATACCTTTCAAATTAAGGCGACAGTCAATGAACATCCTCTGTTGTAGCAACTGTTTGCTATGTAAGGGCTTTTTCGGGCAAATGCCTTTGACTCATATCTGCTCCTCATTAATCCTTTAATATTGGAAATAGGAATTTAGTAGAGGGCAGAATTCCTCTTGTTTTCGCTAGCCTCTGAAGAATACAAAGACAAGACCGGGAAATCCCAGTGCTGAAACAAAATATTTCATCTTTTATTTTTTCCTGACCCAGCTTGCAAAGTGTTTGGTGTCTTCTAATTGCATTTCTCACTTGCAGTATTTGCATTATTGGCTGTAATTATGCTGTATCTGCTAAAAGTATTAAAAATCAATAAAACGCAGTTGACATATAGACCATAAAAAGGTAGTATTGTTCTGGAGTGCAGAGAGAGTAGGAAAGCAGCTGAAATTCTTGCCTTCTCTTTTGCATAGAATAATGGCCCAAAGATCTATTTATATTTCACATGATTATTGGCTTTTCCATTCTTAGATTAATATTCAAAATCAATTCACATAAGGTTGGGATGATACTGCTAGTGAATGTAGTAAAATATCTGCCACAGAAAAAAATTACACCTCTCTCTTCTTTGAAAGTCATAGTTAAAGGTGCTGATAGCAAAAGGGTCTTTGGCAAAGTGGAAATCTCAGCTGCAGATGGGAGGTTTATTGCCTTCCTTTGCATTTTATAGCATATTCTGTAAGTCAGCTGGGGAAAGCAATGGACATTTGCCAAAGCAGAACCCCATTTGTCTAATCACCAAGTATACCCACAAGCTCCGCAAGAGAATATACCCATGAAGCTCTTTACATGACTGTCTGGAGTGTAAAACAGAAGAAATGAGGGAGCACTAGAGTTACAGTAAATGCTTGAGTATTTCTGCAAGTGTACTTCTCCTCTTTTTCCCTCAAAATGGTGCATGAAACTCATACTCTTAAGATCTCTGCACTCACTTTATCTTTTTTTTTCCCCCACAAAAACTAAACCTCAGAAGATACTGGGGAAATGGCAAAAAATCATAGAGAAGGTCTTAAGGCATCTAACCAAAAACTAAAGAAAAGAGACTCACCACCCCCATTCTTTCCCTTGTCCCCCAGGAAACCTCACTGCATTTAGTGTCGGGTAAATTTACTGGATCCAAAAACAGAACAGATTCTGCTCAGCACAACACATGCAATAGCAGAAAAGCATCCTCCAAACGTCCTGGACATCCTGAGCTGAAGAGACCATCTCTAGGGGTGAAATAGTGCTTCCGTCTCAGTGCTAATTCAGTCCTTGTCCTCTCTGCTGTGACTGCCAACAACCGTATCAATTAGTCGTACCAATTGTGATGGTGATTTCTGTGATGTGAACACCTGTCCTCTAGGAACTGGGCGAAGGCGACCAAACAGTTGTCAGATGGTAAGTGTAATGCTAATTGATCCAATCCATAGATCTGTCTCTATATAATGCTTAGTGCCAGAAAGTTACACAGCCAGACATCTGGCAACTAGATGACCGTCTAACTCTCTATCAGTTTGACTTTGGCAGGCAACAAAGTTGGTCTAGTTGTGTATGCTGTGGGCAGCTTAAGAAAGTTAAAGCGTTGTTTTATGCCTGTTGAAGGTCTGTCTGTCTTGGTCTTTATTAAAATTATAACTCTTAAGTGACCTTCAGTCAGTACCGACCTGTCTCAGACATGAACTGATGATCTAAGAGTGAAAGGTTCCTTATCTGGTTAATCCAGTTGTGCTGTATCTGCTAAAATACTGAAAAATCAATGGAGTAGTGATAAAGCGTAGACTGTACAAAAAAAAGCTGTTTCATTGTTTGCCGCCTAGAATACATTCACTATTTGTCATGATTGTAAAGCAAATGGGGCAGCGATGAAACCTTCTGATTACAGAGGGAATACCAGATTAATATTCACACTAAGTTTATTAGCAGTTGCACTTGCAGCTTAATGTTCATGAGTTGTATATTTGGGAGCAGAGCATTCCTTTAAGTTGAACGCAGAGTAGTAGTGCTTGCCTATTACATTCAATGCTTGTGTAGAAGTGGTTGTGAGCATTGTTAGTAAAATGGAAAGACAAATATGATGCTTTTTTCTGTCTATTACTTATCCTTCTAGTTTAAGCGCTGGCAGCTTTCTTGGAACACTAGATGTCAAAAATAAAGGTAGTTTCTATCCCAAGGAAATTTGAAAGACCAGTAATGGCACATGAGTTTGGAGCAGTCACAGGAAAGGCTGTTACAACATTTTATTTCATTCCTTCCTTTACGATGTTGAAATAGAGTGTGGATTGGTATGAGTTAGCTTTTGTGGACCTTAAAAAAGAAGAGCTGACACAAGGACGCCGGTTCATAGTTTGCATGTGGAACATACATCCTCTACATAGACCAGACCATGAGAAGATGCGTACGAATGCAGAAATGACATGACAGGGTTACAGGCTACACTGAGGGAAGCACTAAGAAAGGAAATCCGGAGTGCAGACCTGCATGGAGCTGTGAGAGCTCATAAAGGCAGGCATGAGAAACTGGAATTTGCGGTGCTCAAAGATATTATGGAGGAAAGTAACATAGTTTAAAAGAGAGCTTAACAAGGTAATATTGGTAAGGCAACTAGGTTTTGAATGGGGTGAACTGGATACAGGCTGGAGAGAGGGCAAAAGGGAAGAGGTTGAAGATAGCAGGGATGTGATTATTGAAACGAAAATAACTTCACTTAATTTCTGGAGAGAGTGTCAGAACGTGTTTTTCAGAAGGTGGAAGTCTGGGAGAAAATAAAAAAGTTTCGTAAATGGTCTTGTTATGGCATGAACGGTGGTAGGGGTCAACAGCAAGAGAGGAAAGCAGAGGCAGGAAGAAAACTTAGAAACACTTGCTTTTAGCAATGTGTTTAATCTAATGACAATAATCTACCAGAAAGACATGTACAGAAACCCATGGGAAAAACGGACAAGTAAATTTGTGAGCTGTCAGCACTGAGATAAATCTTAAAGACAGGCCAGGCTGAAGCCACACAGATGTGTATGTACATAGCGCCCAGAATAGGTGGTGGGTCTCCCTGGCACTCTTTCCCAAATGATCAGCCCTGCACCCCCACCCCTCCTTAGGATGCCCTATGACTACTTGAAGGAACCGAGCAAGAGCTGGTGCTGCCCAGAGAGGAAGGGTAGAGCTGATGAACTGCTCCACTCACAGCGCCTGCTCACAGTTCTGCTCTCTCCCAGCAAACGACAGTTGACTGACTGGTAACATCTTGCCCCCCTGTGAGGCACTGGGTTTTGGCTTTACCAGACTGAAACCATATCCTTAAGCCTGAGCGGTTAGCGCAAGCAAAGATCAGAAGGAAAGCAAGGAGCCGTAAAAGATTCAGGCAAAATGGGAGAAGAGAGGCGACGGGGCAAATGTAGACCAGTGCCTTTTCAGACAGGCTACCGTTTGCATTCCACCTCTGCTTTCATGACCTTTAACAGTGTTTTAAGGATGGAAGAACAGGTTTGCTGCTTTGCCTGAGTCAGAGATCTGCAGATCGGGGCACAACTTACTGTTTCAGCATATGCCAACCTGACAGTCATGTCTTTGGGATAGCTGTTGGAGGAGGATGATTTTCATGAGAGTTCATTTTACTTCAGAGACTCCCCAGGAAGGTGTCAAGGCCAATGTCCTTTCCTCACCTAACCACGAAGGGAGTATCAGATACCCGTGAGCTTGGCCTGCAGAAGGCACTCAGCGCCAACGGCTGGAAATCACTTTTATTAGAAAGGGGATGATCCAAACCATGCCCTTTGTACTCTCTGCAAAACACAGATAATTTGAAGGGAGAAGTGAGTAATCTTTAATGTACTCATCCAAATCAAATATTTGTCTCTGTGGTTTTGGAGGCTATCTCTCCTGCACCATCTGCTGAATAAGAGATCGGCTAAGCTTGTACTGAAGGAGATGAGTAGTCCAGGGAAGAGGATTCCCTCTGGGTTTGCAGCTTCACACTTCAGCAGTATTTTTGCTGTGTGACTGGCACAAGGCAGTAGTGGGATCAGCCTGGCCACCATCCCCAAACAGGGGGGAAAAACATGGTTTTGTTTACACAAGGTTTGAAGGCGAAGAGATTTTTAAAACAACATCCCGCAACAGTGCTCTGATGCAGGAAGTGGCAGAGATGATTACCCTGAGTTTATAGCTCTGAAGATAATCTGACTTCCAAAAGCTCTTACGCTGTAAGGAATCGATGACACTGTAATGATTCTGCTCCATCATTGTTAAGTCCCACATAGGCACAGTGTCATGAAAATAAGACATATTCAGACATGTTGAGGATAAGTTCGTATATTTACCTCCAATATGTGAACAGGAAGTGAAACGACAGTATATCTTTTTCTTACTCGAGCTTCAGGACTGATAGATGGAAATATTCTGCAATAAGCTTCACTGAAACTATTCCCCCTGAAGCTGTAGTGTCATCAGTTCAGATTATAAGCAAAGTACCAGGTCTGGGCTGGGGCAGCCTTTACCTGGGAAGCAACTAAGAAAGACCCAAACCACTGCAAGATTCAGAAGATAAACACTGCGCGCAATGACTAGTGAACCATTCTGCTAAAGCATATTTTTCTTCTGATTTCTTGAGGCGTTTGTTACAATTCTGTGGCGCATTTGACAAAAGGAAGATGTTAACTCCAATGCCCTGACCCCATCTCCATCTTTCATCTGCTCCAATCCATCCCTCCTACAGCCTGAATGAATTTTAATGCTTTTTTTTTTGGTGTCGTACCCTGAGTGCAGCATGTCTGTATACTTAAAATGGCAGCTACCGTTCTACATCACAGACTGCAGTTGTCACAGGCCACTGAAGACCTCTCAGCTGACAATAATTTTCAGTCATTTCATTAGCCATTCAGGCTCAACTTCAGCCAATGACTTGGACGTGACAGGTTTTGTAATATCACACTAAGCTCTGGAACCATCTAGCCCCAGATATTTTGGAGGTGTGTTTTGTCAACACAGAAATTGAAAATGTTGGACTTTTTCTCTCTCTTTGATCTGTAAGGCACAGTTGGTGCATTTTTCTTGAAATTTTGAATTACGTTGCGATAGAATAAGCAATAATGTAGGTGTCCTGGTTTGAGGTAAAACGGAACCAATTTTCTGTTCCGTAATTTTGTTTTTTGGCTAAGTTAATCATGTTATCATCTGATTCTCTCAATTTTCTTTTCCACTTACAAAAGCCTCAGTGCAAAGCCTTTCTCTCTTCAGCTTGACTGAAGCTTAAACTTTGTTCAATATTTACAAATTGCATTGCTAATCTGTGCTCAGCTTAATTTTAACAAACTTATTATGTCCTTTCCCTTTCTGTCTTCACACAGGTCAAGTAGTGTAGCCTTAGAAGTAGTCACGTCATAAGTCCTATCATTAGTGTCATCAGTTAGTTTGGAATACAATGATAATTGTCACTTGCATTTTGCAGAGAGCCCTGGGGATACCTTACTCAGAAAATGTGCTTCTCTTGTATACCCTGGGGTCGGTGTCTGAAGCAGACTGTGTACCCATTATATCTTAAGGAGGGTGGAAGGCCATCTTGTCCAGCAATCCTTCATGGTTTTGTATCACTACTAAGTCCACCACAGCAGTGGCAATTCTTTTTCAGGTTCATTTGGACACCAGTGACAAACCCTGTATGTAAAGTGAACACAAAATCATTTCAGGAGTCAGTGGATGGGCAATCCTTTGTGGACTTTACACTCAGCTTTACAAGCACCTCAGCAATGTTTAAGCACTTCAGAGGTGGTCTAGTCACCGCAGCCACAGCAAGACCAGTGTGTTCTTCTCTCTTTTTCCAGGGACTGAGTTTTCTTTCTCAGCACACAGCTACTGAGCAGTCCTTTTGCCATGCCCAGAGGCAGTCTGCAGGAGCACGTTGACTCATTTCCCTGCAGTCCCCTGGGTGCAGGAGGACATGGGCGGACAACGGGCCATTGTCTCTGACAGCAGCCGAGGCCGAATGTTTTCGGAAAGGGCATAACAATGGGACAAGGTTACACCGATACTTACCCGCATATCCCAGAACTGACCTCATTGTCTCATTATCTCTCATTAACTCCTCAAAAGTTGAAGCAAACAGCTCGGGTTTTTTTCTTGACTCACAGCTGTGCTTGGTGCCAGCTCTGACTCAGGGCTTCCTACCTAGGGCTCCCTCCTTTCTGCTGGGAAGATGGACAGGGCCAGTTACAGAACACAATGGTGTTCCAGATTCCAAAAGGTCTATTCATTTTGTGACATTAAGTTTCAACAACCAAGGTCATGTCTATGTAAGGGCTTAATTTTTTTTATTTTTTTTTTTTTTATTTCCCAGTGTTTGTAATTTTGGCTTAGCTCCACCAGCACTAGCAACATGAGGATCCCGGAGGTAAACCAGTTGCCAGCACAACTAATACCACATAATTTCATCCCACTCATAGCAGTTTAATCAATATAGCATTAAAAATTCTGGCAGCAGCCAGGTTACAGTAGGGCTCCCCATATTACTTATATTGACAGAGAAGAGCAGGAAATCTTCAGAGGGTCCTCTGAAGATAAACAAGGCCTAAGGGACAGCACTGGTTTGGCTGAGGGAGTGAGATCTGGTTTGTAGGGGTCTTATCATATCAAGCATGGCATGCGTTAACCCAGCTTTGGTGGGTAGGGCAGGGAGATCACAGCCATAAGGGTGCCACAGAGGGGGCAGAATTAGCATTGTGCTGTGTTCCTGCTCCTTTAGCATTGCCTAGAATTTTTAAGTCAGAAAAAAAGGCGCTTGTCTCCAAAAGGCTGAAAATTTACTATCATAGGACCACACCTATTAAGCGATAATATACTATCTTAAATTAGATTTATACCAACTTAAATTAAGATTTACACCAACAGATTCTAGAGGAAACAAACAAAAAAACCCAACCCAAAACAAAAAGACAAAAGAAATCATTTTGAGTGGAAAAAAAGAACCCCAAACAAACAAATGAAGCAACTCTAGAAAAAGTCCCGGTTGTTTTCCGTGAGTCTCAAACTTCACCATCCCACAGAGCATGTGGGCAAGTGATGGGCAGGTGAAAGACAACCATCCCACGTGCCAGTTATTCACAATACAATTCCAACAGCAGTTTTTGTCTGAGAGCATTGATGTCCATTTTATTAGTATGAATAAAGGGAGTTCTTTCACATTTAGCTATATCCAGAAGGGCAATAGTCCATAAATCAATACATGGCATGGCTTTGCTTTTCCAGTCCATCAGTATAATTCTTTTGGCTGCCAGTGCTACTCTCAGGAGTCATCTCTTTTCCCATTTATTCAAATTATGTAGCGAGTTGGTGAATTCCAATACCAGCACTGCTGCAGCTTTGTCTAAATTGATTTCCAGGACTAACTGCATTTATCTAAGAACATCGTTCCAGAAACTGGCTGTTCTATAGATGTTTCACAACTAAAATATGAGGGTACTTTTGTCAGCACTGAATCTACAACTTTGAGCACAGATTGAAGTCGATGAGTATGTGCATGTCTTGTAAATTATTTTTCACGTTGAGTCCAACTGTTTTGGTCAACAGAGTTCTTCTGAGAGATGGAAAAAAAATCAGTTCCAATCTTAGGGTTTTCTCACTGGCTTTTGGAAACTAGAGATTGGTTGGGGTTTCTGATCTAAACTTGGAATCTGAATGCAAGTAGCCAGCAGAACAAGAGCTTGCTCAGTATCTTTTAGAGTAAAAGCACTGCGACACCTCTAGGCGAGTAGCTAATTATGTCACATCTAGTTGATCAGTTCTGGTGAGGACTATGAGAGTGCCAACTGAACAGAGATAATTTGTTGTAATAGACTGTCTAATCCACTTGCTGGCATATTTTATTAATATAGATATTCACAGAACATACAACATAGGAATATACAAATGTATCTATAACATATTAGAAATGTGATTTTTATGACTGTGTGAGATTACTGCAGCCTTAATTATTTTATTTCAGATTTTTTCGGACTCTGAGCTCTTCAAATATAGCTGTATGTGTAGCCATGTAACCATTGTTGTTCCACTGTGGTAAGATTTCAGGAGCTAAATTCAGGAATAAGTCTCCTGGTCTCATCGAAGAATATAAATAGGCAAACATTTCAAAGTATTATTATAAATGAGGATCATCATCTTCAATTTTGCTTGTAACTCTAAAACTAGTGAAGCTGTGAAAGCTCCATTACATAGCATATGATTCTGTGCAGGCTTATGCTCGGTTTCTCTGGCTTCTTGTGCAGTAGGTGTTTGTCTAGTATTGTCATTGCAATTTTTATTGTACCGCATGATGTGTGCAGATGTGCTTCATCAACATCCCATGAGGAAAAGATTCTCTGCTCAGTATCGTTGCTCCCAGATGACGTCTACCTTATAGAATAACTTTCTGGGCTACCTCCTCTGGGATCAGGTAACCATTTAAATTCTCTGGATTTTGGTGTTTTAACAAGGATTTAATTACAAAGGTAAGTGTATGCACCTGCTAAGGCAGTCCTAATTATTTGATAATGGGGCAATCTTTCTCAATACAACCAGGTTTTGTGGTGGTAAGCTACACTAATGAAGCACACTGAGAGAACAAATCCTCTCTATGTTAAAAGGCTTATTTAAATTAAATAAATCTGTAAAGATTGAGAAGCTTTTTTTTTTTATCACAGATATTGACAACTGTGGAGCTAATATTCATGGAGTACATCCATTACTACCAGAGGACGCTTGGTATTATATTTGCCTTGTATGACTTCCTTAAGTAATATAGGGCGTCATCTTTTAATGATCGTTTCTGCCATTTTTATCTCATCTGTTAATTTTGAAAGCTGGTTTATATCTAGAGCTACTCAGTTGGAACCAATCAGCAACATTTCAACAGCGCTACTGTATTTCCTTCATCCAGTACATCTGCTGCAGGCCTGTGCGGTATGCACTAGGTCAGTATCGTATTTTAGTTTTCAGAAACTCACACCTTATAGTGAGCCCTTTGCCAATTTACAATTGCAGAAGCCAGAAGCTAAACTACAGTGTTACAACTTTATAATCTCAGGCTAATAAAAAAAAGTGGGGGATCCATAAGCCAGATGGGTTCCAATGCCCCTGTCAGAAGCTATGTTGATCATATACCACTTGTTTTTTTGTTTCTTAATAACCAAAAACATGTTAGCATTAAAAAAGCAAATGCACTTGACAGCATCAATTCCATTATGGTTCCCAGTCATCTGCTTTATTGGGTTTGAAGGAATTTAGCCAGAGCGCTCTATTTTCACTAGAATGTCATTAAAAACTTTGCAGCTTAGGCAAATGGTAAGCAACATTTTTTAACTCTCTCATTTTGCAGAAGGGTTTTCTTTTAAATTTCTCACCTTTTAAAATATTTTTACCCTTTTTATTTGTTCTTCTTTTGCACTAAAGAAACATCACTTTAAAAAACTTCAGTGCTTTTCAGCAGTGAGATGAAAAATATCGACAAATTACAAATCATGAACCATGGCCAAATTTTATTCCATTTGCTGCTGAATGGTAGTTGTGCCTGTGGAATGGATGAAAACAATTCAAAGTTCTAACCCTGAGGCAGACCCCAGATTATTGGAGCCCAAGCAGAAATTTCAGTATTTGGCCCATAAATATCAGAAGCTAAAAAAAAAAAATCAATTAATGCCACTGCTTAGAAACCGTGTACAAAATCCACAGACTAACCCTTCGATCTCTATTCTTTGACTCTTCTTAGGCAATGCCTATACAGAAAGTCCTCGCTTCTTCATCTGCCCTCTTTTTGCCTATCTTAAAACAAGAAAGTGGTAAGATCCCCCCTCAAAACAGAGAGGCAGGAAGAAAAGGAATTTGCCTTCCTATGCAATCCAAGTAGCAAAGTGAATCTTTTCAGCCAATTCCTCAGTGTCCTAGAGATCGCTGTTATTAATGTGGCTGGGGGTGCATGCTGCTGATAATTACTGTTAGCTGGAATAATTAATAAGAGTAATTGCTTGGTATGGTAAGAGAAGGGGAAGCTCTGGGAAGGGGAAGGAATAGGCTGGAAGAGTGATAGACTCCCCGAGCGCATTTTTATAGACAGGAAGTTCAGCAGAAAGCATCCTGAGAATAGAAGAATTGTCTGGATGCCAAGGACAAAAGTTAAGACATATAAGGCTTAAGTGAGATAGGGGTAGCCTGGAATGCTACAGTAAGATCTTATCGTGGGTATGTAAGAGAAACGAATGGCTATAGGTTTTAAAGAGGTACAATATATTAGGGATTGTGGGGTGGTCTAAAATCAGTAGCGTAGGCTTTATTTCTGGTGCAGGACCACTTGAGACAGCCAGAAGTCAGGCAGAATAGAGAGAAGTGGTGCCTGTGAGAGAGGTTTTGTGTAGTTTATCCCAGCTAGAGAGAGGACAATCTAGTCATTAGAAACAAAATATAGGTGCCAGGGGTGTGGAGAATGACCACAATTTTGGTATAATAGGATAAATTTCCTGCACACTTTGCACTTAGGGAATGGCAGGCACAGCTCTCAGCGCTATTAACAGGAGCGGTGCCTGCAGCAGGGCTGGATGCAGCCCCTGGGGATGGGGAGGCTGCTCGGTGATGCAGCTCTTCCCTGCCATGCCTCCCGCAGTACTGGTTACTCCAGGTGAGGCTGCTGATGGACCACCACCTCCTCCTGGAGCATACCCAAACACATCCTGTGCAAAGAGCCATGCTGACTCCAGCCCTTGCTGCTCCCAGCCCATCACCAGCTGCCTGCTGACTCCTGCCCCAGCCCATCCAGCTAAACTCCTCATGCAACTGCTCTCGATCCAGTCTTGAACCACGTGAGCTTCAATAGTAGCTTGTTACTGGTCTTGATGGCTACATGAAGGTGTACTAGGGAAGGATCATGTTGAGCTGGAGGGTCTGGAGGGGAGGGGGACAGAAGCTGTCCGCAGAGGGATGGTGGTAAGGTCCTGGATGATGTCCTCTTTGGCCAGCACAGCTGAGACCAGGACGGAAGAAAGACATCGTCCTTCAGCTCTCTCCTGACACCCACCAGGCACGCGGGCAGTGAAGTCTCTCTATTTCCTGACCCTCAAAGGACAAGCTCAGGAGCTAAAAATCCGATTCTTTTTATTTATTTTGGTTTTAATCCTTGTAGACCTTTAACAACAAGGATTTTCACAGATGTGAGATGGTTTGTGTGAAGACATATTCTCATTAGTTTAGAAGAGCACCTGTGTTCTCCCTCTCCTCCCTGCTCTCTTCTGATGAGCTTGGTGCTGTCTGTACATATATCCTATGCATAAATACCCTCCCTACCCATCATACACTCAATAGGATATACCTGTAGAAATCAAATTAAACATGGATAGAGGAAATTCAAGTGAATGTGGGATGGCAGAGGCAATCTAGCAATCAGACCAGTGATAATGTCATAAAGAACAAGTGTGCTCAGAGTGACTTTTAGTTTGGTGCTAGTCATAGGAATATTACTGTTTGCTCGAGACAAAGTATGGTGTTTAATTCTGTCACAGGAGATAAGAAAAGCTTGTATGGACAAGGTGTGACTGTGTATGATTTCACCTTCCTAATATAAATCTTTTAGGGAAGAGCAACTGAAACTGAAAAAGATAGATATAGTTAATTACTTCTGTCTGGCACAGGGTAAAATCCCATTACAAAGGCTTCAGTCTGGATCTTGTCTTCCCCCATGACGCATAGTACATAAATTAATTAGGGTCATACGACAAGAAGAGATGCCAGCCTACCAATGCAGAAGAGTGACACGTTATCTTTCCCGAAATAATGCTGAAATTGCTGCTGTCACTGTGGGTCCCATCCTGTTCCCATTCCTGCTTTAGTGGCTTCTCAGGTCCAAGGTCAGTAGAAATGATTTTAAATCCTTTCCTCATTCCTAGCAGCCAACCTCCAGGAGACGACAGAAACTATTACCGGATTTTCATTCAATGATTGAATGGAAATGTTGGTACAGCACCAGTACAACTGGGTCTTGGTCTTGGATGGAGCCTCCTGGCTGCTACCCCAGTATGAATAAGGGTTCTTATGACTGCTGACAGCTGAAGGAATTCCTCTCTCAACTTAAAAGGATACATTTTCTGTGTACAGTCTCTGACAAACAGAGAAGCCTCTAGAGAGGTAGGATCGAGACTGATGTGAAACAACCTTTATGTAAAGAACTTTCAAGCCTGTACCTATGAGGAACACCAAAATGGTTTGTCCAGAGGAACATCTGATAGTTTATTTCAGGCCTATCCCATTTATTTAGTGATGATGGTTTCTTCATCTGGCCAGGCCTCTGAGAAAGAAGTATCCTAAGGATTAACTAGTTTGACACAGCATGCAGAACCACCAGCCATCTTGTTCACAACCTCCAAACCACCATGACTAGAGCCAGATAGTTTAGCTGATACAGGAGTCTACCGTGTGCAGTTGTACAAAGCGTCATTTTAAGAGGTTCATATCTCTCCAGAGAAGCCTTTCCCAGGCACTTGAATGCAGTCCTTTGTTCAGGTTAACTTCTGAGCACTCAAACCGCTACTAACAACCTAACCTTCCTGGGAAGTGCACTTCCTTTGGTGCCAAAAAGCAGCTGCAGCAACGGCTCAATTCTCAGGCAGGTGGAAGCAGCCAGGAAAAATCTGTGACAGGGTAGTGCTGCCGTACCAGTGTCCTCCCTCTGTCTCAGTCCAAAGGGGACTTGGCTCCTGTTTTGTCCTCAATCAGCTGGAAAAGTGCCTTTTCACTCTGAATGTAGTGGGTAGAAACTGGGGCAGGCAATGGTGCACCGAGTGCCTGGTGAGGGTGGGTCACCTTCCCACCTCTGGGCAGCAAAGCAAAGAATACGGGCAGTTAAAAGAGGTAGGCTAAATAAATAAACAAACACATAAATAAGACCAGGTTCTGATCCTGCAAAATGCTGAATACTCCCAAGTAAGGACTGAGCACACAAGGGTCTCTCTGAAATCAGTGGGGGAAGACAGTGCTAGAAGATGCATGTCCTTGTGAAATAAGACCCATGTGGCTATCTTTGTAACTTCTTTTTAGTTTCATCTGTTTTGGTTCCTCTCCTCCTTGGCCCGTGTCTGTATCACTTAAATCGCCGGCGCCTCGAGGTCAAGAAGGTACCATGCGCAAAGGCACGCACTATATTAAAATCAATAACCGAAAATAAAGATATTCTCCTGCAACTTTTTGGAAGATCGTGTGCTGTAGGACCCTCCCCTCTCTGCTAGAATGCCTGCCCCCTGAGTGCAGCAAGAACACCCACCCGCTGGTAGCTCCGCGCAGGCTGTTGGCGAAGGGGCTCCTGGGGGACAGTGCTCTGCAAGGCCAGCCAAACAAAGCACTTAATCATCTGCTTAACTTTAAGCACCTGACTAGCTCCATTGAGTTCAATACAACTGCTCACGTGTCCGAAGTTAAGCACATGCTTAAAAGATTTGTTGGATTAGGGCCCAAAAGATTAGAGCTCTATGAAAGTAGCTGTGATCTTTAAGATGACAAAATGGCTTCCTCAATGGTAAAGAGAAAAATATTAACAACTCTGAAGAAATCTGATGGTAAAAAAAAAAAAAAGCCTTTTAAGTCTTTCACATGTACATTATATATCAAGATGTAAAGAAAAGCTAATAAAAAAATTGAAAGGAGCTACAGCGAAAGAAAAAAAAAACAAACAAATACGAAGAGATTTTTCTTGTCACCTGCAAAAGAGTGGAAATCAGTCAGGGAGAAAGTTAGAATACAATGGCACAGGAAATGAAAATGAAGAAGCTAGTGAAGGCTTTCCTTCGCTCCCACCTCCCCCCACCCTCTTTAAATGAGGTATTGACTGACTTCTTCAAACCGAATCTTAAGAAGGGAGACAAAGTTAACTACAGGTCAGCCTGTGTCAGGGTCACTAAGGCCAGTGGAGGAAATTACCTAAGGAAACTAAAATCTAGGACATATCCAGGACCTGGAGGAAATGATGCTAGATGTTAAAAAGACATCTGGAAGGAAATCTTTGATTTATTATCATAATTTAAGTGAGTTCTTAGAAAACAAGCAACCGCAGCATAAAATACAGGAGGGAGAAACTAAGCCCTTAAACCATCACCCTGCAACCTTGTGTAAGACACAGTACAAGATATACTCAGCGGTTTTTCCCATTTGCCGCCGAGGCAGGGCTAAAGGCAGGAAAACAGGGTAGTGAGAGCGGGAGAGGCTTCTTCTCTAACCTCCTAAACTTTCCGGCAGGTTGCGGTGTGTGGTGAAGGGGTATGGCTACTGCGGCGCCCTGGACAGCCCATGATAAAGTGCCACATGACAGTCTGCTACTGAAGCTAAAAGCAGCAGGAGCTCAGAACAGAAGAGGGGAGAAGATAAAAACACAGCTGAAAAACAATGTCACGCTGCAGAGAAGTGTTGAGTGGGGCCCCCGCAGGGACCGTTGCGTGGACCTTTAAGGATCTCATGTTCGCATGATTAACTAAGATGAAGAGGCCAGCTGCAAACTTTAATTTCCTGATGACACAAAGGGCCATGAACAATATATATATAGGGTTTGAATTTGTAATGGCACTGGGCTAATGCATAGCAAAGGCTATTCAGTGTAGACAAAAAAAAAATGCCGTTCAGGTTTATTGGTGCTTCATAACCACACGACGAGGTTGTTTCCCAGATAATTTTGCTTGTGGACAATCCCAGGGAGACAGAAACCAAAAAAAAGAAAAAGAAACACTGAAAAATAACAATAAAATGAAAGAACAGAATGCAATTACCAACAAATCTTGTGTTATTATCACTCTCAGGTAATGATTAAAAAATATAAGTACTTCTAAAAACTGATCAGGAAGAGATGCTTATAATTTAAGAGAAGTAAAGGCTGCTACAAGGCTGTTTCCATTTGTTGGTCTGTGGAATGAAGAAACTGGAGGAATACTTATATCTGGCAGCTTTACCGACAAATCTCATGCCTAAACATACTGGGGCAGATACTAGCCCTACCCTGGTGATTCAAAGGTGCTGTAATGATGGGTTAGACACGTCTTTGGACCTACCGTCTGCAAAGAGCGCAGCAGGTTCCAAGTCACTTAACCCACTAAATTATAACTGTCATACAGGACCAGAAAACATATTCTTACTTCATGAAAAAGCAGGTCTCGTAGTATCCATGTAATACACCATCAACGCCAGGCACCGTTTGCCTTCTAGATTGTCTCTCCGTATTCAGTTAACATTCATATTACTAGCTTTGCTATAGTAACTCCATATGCAGAGTCCAAAGTTAGGGAGTCTGCTAAGAAAACTGATATTGTTAAAGGCTACAGCTCTTCAGCATTTTCTGCACTTCACTTATATGAACTTCTTTAAAACCCCAAGGAAAAAGCAAACCCCAAGGAAGAAGTAAACCCCACATTTTTAAACAAACAAAAACTCTCTTTGGACCTACCGTCTGCGGGAGGTGGCAAGAAACAATTAGCCTATTTTGAGAAAACACAGGAATTTATAGGAGCAACGTAACTCATGAAGCAATAATTTAAAACTGTCCTTCTAATGCATTTCACCAACCCAGAGATAAACACTGTGGAATGTTTCAAATTATACAAGAGTCTGCCTCAATCTAAGTGGGTTGAAGAGTCAGACTAAAAGCATCTCACATAAATTCAAACCACAGTTACAAATATTCCTACTGCAATACTGATACATGAGTAGCAAACTTTTGGCTGGAAATTTTTAGAAGGAAAAATATCAGTTGATAAAAAGCAAACACTTTTGCAGCAGTGTGTTGATTCCAGTGAAATGTTGTTTGGAAGGAATAACTGAAATATTCCATTAAACTTTTTTGGAATGGTATGTTACTTTTCCTTTTTTCTTTTTTTATAGCACTTTTTTCTCCATTTGAAAATTTTCTCTAACAAAATAGCTCAAATCAGAATGGTGCATCTCAGTTAAGTCAATTTGTGAAACATTGTTTTATGAGAAACATTACATCTTTTCCTTTTTATTGTGCACCAGAGCAGAAATTGCCAATTTCTCCGTGAAGATGACAAGCCCTGGGTTCCCGAGGTGCTCTGGCAGCGAGCACGGGATTTCTGCTCCCACCGGTGGCATTTTCTGACCACCTGAATGTTCCTGAAGACTGCAGGTAGCTTGTCCATGAACGAGTATTGTCTGTGTTTCTCTACAAAAAAGGTTGCTTAGAGGCTAAAGTACCCAAACAAGCTGGAAATGTAGTGGTTATTAAACCAGCGGCAATCTATGATAGAGAGCAGGTACCTGTCAAATATTTCTTGAACGGTCCTTGAAACCATCCATCAGGCCCTTTCTGAAATTAGGCAATGGGTGGGTGTGCTAAACGAGAGACAGAAGCTCATCGTACACTGAAGCCTAGCATAGCATTTTAATTGCTACTTAAATCACACTTAACCAAGTGCTGGGATTTGGGGCAGCAATCTTAGACTCTTAACCTATCTTTCTGACCAAATTATAAGATGAAAAACAAGACCTTTCAGATATTTCCCTGGAAAGTATTAAGGATAAATAAACGGTACCAAGAAGGGGAGAAAATGTTATCTTTCTATCACAGGTTAATAATTGGCTGAAGATGTTTACCTGAGTTGTTGGTAATGATAGCCTCTGGCGCATCAATACAAGTGGAATACATGCTGTCTCGAAAGAAATACTGAAGAAAAACCTTTTATAGCTCCCCCTACTCCCCAAAAAGGAGTGGCCTGGTTAAAGGGGAAGCGCCTTCCTCAAGCCTTTTATTTTCAAGTGGCCCAGCCCGAGTACCGCGAGCTTGGTGTCAGGAAACCCTGTGCCAGTGTTATTTGCCTTTGCATTGAAGGTGTCAAACACCCAAATGCTGAGGAGGAGTGGAGCAGGGGAGGAAGGGAGCACACTCCTATGCATTTTATTTTCCCTGTGCCCCTTTGCAGGGCTCTGCCACGACGCATTCCCTTTGTTTGGAGGGGTATTCCCTCGCAAACGGCTTTCTGCCAAGGCACTTCTGTGTGAAGCTCAGAAGAAAATGGCCCATCAGGTCCCGAGTTCCTCTCCCTATCAATACTCTCCATATAATGGAAGTGACGGCAAGACTCCTGGAGTAACAGATGCTCCATATGTATACATGAAATTGCATCAAAGAAACTGAGCTGCTCTAGCCCTTCCTCACATCCATGGAGATTGAACTAATTGACGGGAATGAAAATAGCTGAACTGTGAATGTGAGCCAAGGAAGTGTTGGGGGTCCAAGAAAAACTGCTCTTGGCTTATGTCACTAAACAGCTTAAGTTTCAATTTTGAAAATTACTTCAGTTTTACTTAAATAATTCTGTCTGCCAAGCAGCCAATTTGGGGAACTGATGAATGACAATGTCGCCCCATCTGCACTCAATGCAATATCCATTTTATATGACCTGTAGCAAAAAGGGAGGAAAGCATTATATTCCCAGCTTCTCCCTGGCACTCTCTGTAAGACTAAATGGGGATAGGGTAGAGAATTAATAAAAGACTAGTTTGCTCACATGGGAGAGGAACAAAGGAAACGATTGCCTCCTGCACTGGAGCTGTGCTGAGTGCATCGTCGCGCAGTTTCTTTTATCTGCATGCTTTGGGACTAGCACGGCCATACGAAACAAGTCTGATACTTTTATTCTATACAGGTCTTATATAACACTAAAAAAAACAGCAGATGGAGGATGAGGCTACAAGCGACCGCTGAAAAACCTAACTGAACATGCGTGTGTGCAAGAAGGATGGGCAATCCAGCAGCAGTTTATCCGTCATGCCAAAGCTCCGAGAGCTCAAATTAAAATTAAAATTTGTTTAAACCAAATTTGCCAGATTCTGAGTTTTCCTTTCCCAACTACCAGGATAGGGGATAAGCCAGATATTCTAGTCCCAGAGATTTTAAGTGAAATATAGATATGCAGGTAGTTGAGTGAATAATTTTTACTTAAGTTATGGGTTAGCTGGGCTGGGGTAGTGCTACTGACCTTCCACTTAGCATTCTGACCCAAATTTTTTCATCCTATTTTTGTTTTTTCCTCTTCCTGAAGGCATAAAGATTTCAACATCAGGCCACCACCTAGGAGTGCAGACAAAGGCTTATCCCTCAATGCCTTTCATCCCAATCTCTGCTTGTGGCCTCGGTGCTGGTGTGGGAACACTAGAGCATTTCTTTTTCTTCTAGTGTGTGCCACCTTCTTAGCCTCGGATTTATATTATTTTCCTTCTTTTTT